>APFE031499240.1:2012-68605 GCA_000404065.3 Pinus taeda
AATAAAGTAATAGCTTTATCCTCGGATGGAATTTTTACTTCTATACTTTGTAATTGCACAAGAAGAGTATTAAAAGCATTTAAATGATCAACAATCGATGTACCTTCCTTCATTCGCAAGCTATACAACTGTCACTTCAGGAGAATCCTATTGGTTAAAGATTTGGTCATGTACAGTTTCTCCAGTTTCGTCCACAAACCAGCAGTTGTTGTCTCCGACACAATATTAAACAGGACATCATCAGCTAGACACACTTGAATAGCACTTATTGCTCTTTCATCCATCTCGGCCCACTCATTTTCTGTGATGTTGGATTTGCCCAACAACACCTTTGCCACACCATGTTGGACAAGCAAATCATTCATCTTCACCTTCCAGATCTCGAAATTATTTTTGCCATTAAACTTCTCAATTTCAAACCGGGCACTTTGAGTTTTCGCCATCTTGTATCAGCAAAAAACACAATAATCTCCAAAACCCAACTTTTAAATACCAGCAATTAAAAAACTGCCTATGCCTTATATGCCTTTGCTATTTAAAAAAAAAAAACTTTCAAATCAACTGCTCCACGGTGACCCATTTATAAATGATTTTGCTCCTTTTTAAAAGACCAATTTTCAAGCAAAAAAACACTGAATGTGGTTTGCACTAAACAAATGAAATAGTTTGGAGCCTCCCTACACTTTTCACTATTAATCGGAGTTCGCTTGCTTTATTAATGGCATCCCAAACATTTTACAGAACTTATACTATTAATCGGATGCTTTATAAGAGCCTCCCTACGCTTTGGACTTTGCTTTCTTTATTAAAGTAGGTCTTTGAGATCACACGGAATGTTAACCAGAGTAGATATGAAAATTGTGGCATTTGCTAGAAGAGTAAAAGGATTTGGTGTTATAATATTTTAGAACCGTTTCATTGATGGCCATATAAACACATTCACTAATCACTATTCATTTTTAACAGCGATACAGTCCCGTTTCCTTGATGGCACATACAATGCATATAAAATATTTTATATAAATCTGTACCTGTTGGCGCGTGGGCGCTCCTCTACTCGCATATATGACAATGCATAAAACCTCAAATGTGCATACCTCCAATCAAACGCACCCTCCAATGCATCTCCACACAGCAAAAGGATGTTCTCCACACATGTAAACGCACCAGCGCTCAAGGATGTAAATGCACAGCAAAAGAATGTTTTACCAACAATACGATCCACGTCTGCACCACTAGATCTACAGCACCAGCAGCACTCCCAAACAATACGCACACATAAAAGAACAGCGAACAGAATTGCCACAACACAAAAAATTTCGCGCTGATCAGAATCGGTTTTCGGCCTCCAGTAATCAGTTTCCGCCTCCAGCAATCATATATGCATGTAGGCTCAGCATTTTTGGCCTCCAACAACAGGGTTAGTATTCTCCACCTCCACGCAATCAATTGATCCACGCAGCACACTCAGCACCCTCACACAACGCTTCCAACTTGCTCTGATACCAATTGTTGGAGATCAGATGCACAGAAAACTAAAACAAAATAATCAGAAAATAAATCAAGCACATAAACACAGAGGAATTTAACATGGTTCACCCAACCAATCTGGGCTACGTCCACCAAACATAGGCATCGACAATTCTTTATTAATCAAACAGGATATTAAATAATTAAATCCTCACAAACTCACACCCTCTACAAACAATCCGTATGGATACCTGTTATATAGCAAAGAGAATCTAACTGCCTCATAAATCCTCTCAACTCAAATTTAGGATGCATTAACTCCCTCCCAACAACCTGGAATTAATATAGCAACAAAATATCTATTGTTGTCACCTACTGAGATTTTTTCCTATTTTATTCTAAACAGAAAATCTCAACAATTTGCCTTTTGGAGAAATTCATTTCTTCATTTTTCTTTTGGAGAAATTGATTCGAGGGAAACTTTTCCACATATGGCCTTCTTAAGGTGGCGGGACTTCATATTTCCCAGTTATGTTTCTTAAGGTGTTGGGACTTCAGATTTTCCAGTTACGAAATCACAGAAGATTGTTCTATGAGTTTAACTAGAACAATGGTCGAAGTGAACAACAACTCAAACACTGCTTGAAGTAGGTGGAAAAGACATGCAACAAACCTGGGAGGGATAAAACCAGGTTGAGAAAGGATAATGATACAGGAAAAGTTATTACCTAGAACCAGACAATGCACGACAATTTCCCAAGGTCTCGGGCACTTTACCCAATAATCTATTCACATACAATGAAAGAGCTCACAATTTTTGGAATTGGCCGAGTTTGGATACTCCCTGTGATCAATCTCTGCAACAGATTTTGAAACAGGGTGAAAATTTCATTCATTTTAGGAGAAGTGATTGTCCCAAAAAAAGCAATTCCAAAAGCTGGGGAAAACAAAATAGAAAGCAAGTTTATGAAAAATTGAAAATGAGTCCAAGCAATTGAAAACATTGGGCAAAACAACATAAAAGGCAAGTTTCCAAAAATTTGAAATGAGTCCAAGCAATTGCAAAAGCTAGGCAAACCAAAATAGAAGGCATGTTTCCAAAATTTTGAAAATGAATTCCGTATATTTGTAGGGGATTAGAGATCAACTTTTTCGATATATTATCTATGAAACTTCCTAGAGCAGAATGAGAAACTCTATATATGGAAGATTTTATTTTCTATGAATATCCCAAACAACAAATAATAATAGAAATTTATAATTATAACAACCAAACAGTGAAAATATTTCTTGCTCCCTGTCTTGGATATTGGAGAAAAAAAAATAACTCCTTTAACAACACCCTTTCCTTCGCTATTCCTCCTTCCAGTTCCTGTAATGATTCATCAACCCATGTATTGACAATGCAGTGCACATAATCATCATAGTTCCTGGCACCCAATACACTCTTCAACTGCAAGATACAGGGCAAAATTTTCATACATTTTAGAGGAACTTACAGTTTCAAAAATAAAAACAATTGCAAAAGCTGCACAAATTAAAATAAAAAATAAAAGGCAAGTTTCATAACTTTTGAAAATGAGCTCTAGATTTGTAAGGGATTAGAGGTGACCTTGCCTGCTAATACAAACAACTGTACAAACTACAATATAGTAGTGGATTTCATAGACTCTATTTTTTATTCAAAGTAGATACAGGACAATTTGAACACAGATGACTAGATGGGATAGATGGAACGCACACGAGTCTCATGCTGTAAGGAAAGTGAAGAACACGTCTTACATGCAAGAGGGAACACATGTGGCCCAATGCATGCACAGATGGTAATTATTAAAAAATGCTATTAATTAATTATTCCCTGTAAATTTAATTTAGTTAAAGGCCAAATTTCATTCAATGTGCCCATAAAGTGGCAAGCGTTTCCATGGATGAAACGCCGGAATAGTCATCCACACATTAAAGTGCCTTAGTACTTCAAAGCTAGCTCGCTCATTGGTGGGCATGCGTGCTAGCCGGATCACTGTCTGATGCGGTACCTACGGGTGAACTCACTCTATGAATGGTGGTAGTTTGGCGGAGGAAATGTCGCTAGTCACATAGTGTGAAAACACTTTTGAATTGATCTTTTTGTGGGTGGGTTTTTTTTTCAGTGAACACTACTGAATTGATCTTTGTCTATGTGTTTTTTTTTGTGAAATATGATTCTGAGGTGGTTACGAGAAGGTCCACAGAATCTTGTTGTCATCTGCTCATTAACATCTATTTGAAAGGTTTCTTCCTGGGACGTGGTCATTGCTTCCTTAAAGATATGTGGGATTGTGCACGGGGGTCATTCTGACCATTTATTTTGGTTCACGCCCAATGTTTCTGCTCCTGTCCGCATCAAAGATATCTATTCTGATCTCATAACTTCAAAGGCTATGGGCACTGCATGTATTTTTCCGAAAACTCTATGGAATTCAGGATGCCCTCCAAGAATGGTCTTTTTTGCCTGGCTAGTTTTTAACAACAGAAATCTTACATGGGATAATCTGAGAAAGAGGAGCTGGCATGGGCCCAGTAGGTGCTCGATGTGCGAGTCAGCAGAGGAGACAAATCTGCACATGTTTTTTCAATGCATCTCCACACAGGAAATTTGGTATGAACTTTCTATTTTATTTGATTTTCCTCACATTGTCTTTGCTTCTGTGCATGCAGCCTTTCAATGGTGGGTTTCAAAACACGAATCATGTCGCCCCCTCCTTGTCATCATGATATGGTTTTCCTGGAAGTGGCGGAACCATAAACTTTTAAACGACTCCAGGGCCCCCTATAAGTCCATTCTGCCCTGTATTAGCTCTTCCTATGATTATAATACAGGGGCCAGGGTATAGTCTTCTCTGCCCTCTTTTTTGCTCTTTTTTGAATATGCTACAGGCGCCCGATACATTTTGATTTCTATGAAATATCATATGGTTATATGTGCTCCTGTTATTTGTTTCTATCTACCTTCTTATACAAGGCTTTATGTGTCTCTCTGTTTGTCTTGTGTACAAGGCACCATTTTTGTACCCAATTATGTCTTTTATATTGGCTTAATATAAACTATGAAGCTTTTTCTTCTGATAAAAACATCTATTTGAAAGGTGGCACTGAGATCCTATAATTTTCAAGGACAATGCCATCACCTTATCTTTGTTTTTGGCTCATAAGATGAGTCGCGCACTAAAGCCTTTGGGATTGTACTATATCAACACATGTTCATAGTGTTGTATTCTTATCGGTCAATGCACCTGGGTAAATGGAAAAGACTTGTGGCTATCCACTATTATTTTTATTTTTCTTAGCAACGCAGGGAAGGACTTTAAGTTGGCATATCTGATTGGCTGAGCTTGGTCAGAGTACTGGGTAAATGGAAAAGACTTATGGTTATCCACTATTCTTTTTATTTTTCTTAGCAAGGTAGGGAAGGACTTTAAGTTGGCATATTTGATTGGCTGAGCTTGGTCAGAGTACCGGTGTACATTAAGGTTTTAGACACTTTTCTCTCTATACTAGAGAAATAGGATCTACAAGTAAGGAAAATCAAGTGGATTGTCCAAAAGACATAGGTGTTGCTGTGAGGGATTTTATGGATTTCGTGCTCTTATATTTACTCAACCATATCAAATCACTATCTGAGATTTTGGTTCATGTTGAAGGAGAAGTGAAGTATAATGGGCACGCCTTGAACGAATTTGTTCCAGAGAGGACTTCTACTTACATCAGTCAACATGATACTCATATGGGAGAAATGATTGTTAGAGAAACTCTGAACCTTTCGTCTCCTTGTCAAGGCGTTGGTTCAAGATATGGTATTTCCTTTTCAAATTCTAAACGTTTAATGTTCATTGTGTGTGTCTTGTTGTTGATGGACTTAGCTAACCATTATGGAGTTACTTATAAAATGATACGTCGATGAAAGTGGTAATTAGGCCTGCATTACAGATGTGGTCTTAAAATCTCTATATTCATGTGAAAATCTCCACATCATGAAAAATAATAATAATCCAACCTCTAATAATAATCCAGCTTTTTGATCCCCATGATTAAGATCCATGCTAAAAAACCAGTCTTGGTTGTAGATGTGTTGATTGAGCTTTCTAGAAGAGGGAAACAACTAGGGGTGAAACCAAATTCTGACGTTGATGTTTTCATGAAGGTATCCACTTCAAAATTGATGCAATTCTGAATTTAGTTAATAAATTTTAAGTGAAAAATGATAGGAGCTTAAATAATTATTTTGAACTATTGAATATATATGTAGGCAACAGCAGTTGAGGGAAACGAAACGAGTGTTATGAAAGACTCTGTTTTGAAGGTAAAATTCATCTGCAAATTTTACCTTTGAAATCTGGAATGGAAAGTAAATTTTCTTGGAATTCATAATCGCAATAAACTTTTTATATGAATTATGGCTTGATTGACAATGTCAAAATATTTGGTATAGTTTTTGGGGTTAGAGATATGTGTCGATACTATGGTAGTTGACAATATGCTGAGAGGGATTTCTGGAGGTCAAAAGAAAAGAGTCACAACAGGGGAGATGATGGTTGGAGGCATCAAAGCTTTCATGATGGATGAAATTTCGACTGGGCTGGACAGCTCTACCACATACCAGACAATGGAATCCCATGTTCTTCCTTATTAATTTCCTACTATTTTGTACCAATTCAAAGTAAGATAGCTTATTTTTTGGGAAGGGTTTCATATGAAGACGCTTACCAAATAATTCGGTGATTCCCTTTTCTTCTTGTCTGGTTAGTTGAACCCCTATAGCATTGGCTTGCCCTCTTTCTTCTATGGCTTCCGTAGTATTGAATAATAAGCATGCAAGAATAACCATGCAGATCTAGGAACATGTTGACATAGTACAATCCCAAATGCTTCAGCGCACGGCTTCATCCTTGTAGAGAAAAAAAACACCTGGAAAAAGATCAACAAGGGAATGAAGAGTGGATGCACTGCGATAACTTTGGTCATGGATGAATTGCAATCACTGTGGTCCTTCTTGAAACATATTAATCTTTTCGCTAACATGCACTGGAATGAAGAGTGGATGAACAATCTGTCTGCAATGGAATGAAGAGGGGCAAGATGGACAATCTGTCTGCAATGGAATGAAAAGGGGCAAGAGGGAGCGGGAGGGTGGTGGAATGGATAGATAAAGATGGAATGAAGAGGGAGTGGGAGGGTGGTGGAATGGATAGATAAGAAGAGAGGTGGCAACAACTATAAACAATCATGTCAACTCACAATGGTGACAAGTGTAAATAATCATGTCAGCACGCAATAGTGACAAGTGTAAACAAGTGTAAGCTAGATAAGTTAAAAAACTTTGCATAAAATAACTTCACAAAACTTTATTACTTTGCATAAAATAACTTGATCGGCCTTTGTTTTAAAAACCTTAGAATAAAATAACTTGCACTCACTAAAATCACATGGAGGCAAGAAAAAACTTAAGATAAAATCACTTGTCCTCACTAAAATCACATAGATCACATAGGGGCAAGAAACACTTGCAATAAGACGGTGAATTCGAAAGCTTAATTAAAAAATTTTGGAGCCAAATCGCATGCAATAAACTTTGCTAAAACATTGTTTAAACAGTGAAAATTTACTGTAAACAGAAGAATTATTACCTAATCAACGGTCGAACGAATGCTATGCTGTCGTATGCAGGGACTAATAATACTTTATAATATTAATGAATTCAAATCAAAGTTTTCTCAACATTGTCTCACTTGTTTAATATTGTCTCACTTCTTGAATGCAATTATCTCATTTCATTATTTATTAATAATTAAATCACGTTAACAATGTTTTTATAGCTTTTATATATGAGCTTTTATATGCAAATGCTAGTCAAAACTTTTTTTTTAATACTGAAGTTATTATAATTTTTAATATGTAATTACACAATAATTTAACTTATTCCAGCGTGTTCACAATGGCATTCCTATATTATTTTCTTACATTGAAGTGAATGGAGAATTTTAAATTTTAAATTATTCAATAATAGTTATATTTATAATCATTCTACAAACGAAAACAAAAATAAAAACATGAAAAATATTAGCTTAAAAGGAACATTAAAAAATAAAACAAATATCTCAATATTAAAAAATAATTTTATATTGTTATTTAATATATATTAAAAGAAAATTATAAAAAATAAAAATAATTTTTATAATGATGATATTAACATCCAATAAGATTAATGCAATTTATTGGACTTTGTGAAAAGAAAAAAAATTAATTGTGATTCTTCAAAAGCTTGTTTTCATGATAAAAAAGAAGAGAAATAAGCACTCCAAGATCACTATAATTGGGCTAGCTTAATAAATCAAGAAGATTGGAACCGTGTCAGATGTTAGTGAAGTGAGAGTGAATGTGAGTAAGAGTCGGGAAGAATAAAAGGAAGTGTTTTTCATCTTCCACCTTCTTACTATCGCAAATATGACAAATTCTATCATCCTAGGGAGTTTTGGGAGTAGACCACCACCCAATTTCACTTTGAAGCTCATGACAATTAGTTATTTTCCTAGCGATGTTCATTTTGTTGGCATTATATTTCTGGTATGGTTATATGTTACAGATGTTGTACTTGATGACAACACCCATGGCATGGCTTTCAATATGATGAGAATTAAGAAGTACGGAGGAGAAAAGTTCACGGAATTTTATGCAGAAAAAAGTTTATAAAAGTTTATTTCATGTGGAGAAAAGTTCACGTAATTTAATGCAGAGAAAAGTTTATTTCATGTGGAGAAAAGTTCACAGAATTTTATGCAAAGAAAAGCTTATTTCATGTGGAGAAAAGTTCACTCACTTTCATGGTTGGTTCATGGTATTAGTCCAACAGTTTTTGATCCTATGGTTTTGGCCCGTGGTATTGTTCCATGATTTGAGGAAGAGCTTGCCTATATAAAGTAAAGGAGATCATTTGGCTTGAGTATGCTTTTGGGTTGAATATCTTAAGATTTGAAATATTGGGTTATTGTTTCAAAAGATCGATCTATATGAAAGTGAAGTGGAAAGAGAATCTGTAAAGGGTGATCTCTCAAGCACTGGAGCTACGGAAGTGCGGAGGCGCCACAGAAGCCGCAGTGCGGAGACGCCACAGAAGCCGCAGTGCGGAGACGCCACAGAGGCGCCACAGAAGACGTAGTGCGGAGACGCCACAGAAGGCGCAGTGTGAAGACGCCACAGAAGGTGCAGTGCGGAGACACCACAGAGGCGCCACAAAAGGCGCAGTGTGGAGGCGCCACAGAAGGCGCAGTGCGGAGGCACCACAGAAGGCGCAGTGCGAAGGCGCCATAGAAGGCGCTGCTGCGGAGGGGCGCGGCGCCACAGAAGGCGCAGCTGCGGAGGTGCACGGCGCCACAGAAGGTGAAGTGCGTAACGACGCAGGCCAGAGAAAACGAAATTGCGTATCTGTCTTAAAGATCTTTTTTTGACTGATTTTTTTGTTGATAAGGTGTTTTGGGTTTAGTTTATTGTTATTGTGGATCTGGTTATCTCGGTGACTTACTGGTACTTGATGATCATTTGATGTTTATGGATCCAGTATGGAAATTGGATGAAACGTGGCCTTTCAGATTATGTGTTGTGCTTCAGTGTATCCAATATGAAAATTGATGAAACGTGGTACCTGGAGAAGAGAAGATTGTAGGCCGGCGCCTACGTACTAGTACTTAAGCTAGTACAAAAGCAAAGGGGAATCTTTGGAGCATTGTAGCAGGTAGCAGCCTGCGTACTAGTAAATGGATCGGCTAATACAAGAGCAAAGGGGGTTGTAGCTCCCGTACTGGTATAAGACTGCACCAGTACAAATATTGTAAAAGGATTTTCTTATTAAGAAGAAGATTGAGATGACTTGCAGCAGGTGGTTTTCTCCCGCATTGGGTTTCCACCTTATATCATGGTGTTCATGTGTGTGCTCTTTATGTGTGATGATCTATTCTGCTTACTGTTAATAAGGTTAATAATGTTCTGATGCATTTGCTGAAGATAAGCTAACTGAATCATAAGATTACTGCATGTACGCTGGTTGCTTTTAACACAGTCGCGTATATACGCGGATATACTTAACTGAAGTAGCGTATATGAATCTGAGTATGAAAATGAAAAAGTTTTACTGATTTGATAATACTGATTCACCCCCCCTCTCAGTATTATTTCCAACAATCATCACTTATACCTTTGAGAAATATTGTTCGAATGGTGTCTTGGTTTAGAGAGTGTTGTTTAGATTTTTGTAGATTATATGCAAATCTTTCTAAGTATTCTTCTAGACTTTCGTCTTTTTGTTGTGTCATTCGAAAAACATCCTCCTTCGAGTCCCTAGGCCTACAAAAGGCTTGATATTTTTTAATAAATATTGATTTCAGTTCTTCCCAAGAAGCTATTGTTTGCTCCAATTTTAAGGCTGCTGCTTTCAATGTAGTAGGAAAGAGACGAAGTTTGTGTATGTCATCGGTGTAGCCATAAGTTCTACATAATATATCAAATTCAAACATAAAGGAATCATGATCTTTCGTTCACTTTCCATAAAAATTTGGTAATAAAAAAGGTGGAATATTTTTCATTTTTATATCTTCTCCTAATATTGCACTTGTATCCAATATTGGAAAGCCAAAGGTAGTTTCCCAATCACCACCATCTTCTTGTCTTTTCCTATCCTCTTCTCCTTTCCTATCATTTTCTCGTTTTGCCTCTTCCTCTCTGTGTCGTCTCCACTCTCTTTTTTTTCTTTCATATTCAAGTCTTTGTTCAAGAGTAAGAATAACAGATCCATGTCCCTCTTCTGCGATTGTTTCAATTGTCTCAATGTCAAATTGAGGCTCAAGTTTTTCAAAAATGGGTTGATCTATGGATTCAAAAATTGACTGCTTTTCTTTAACAATTTCTTTTTGTTTTCCTCAAGTAGGTGCTGTTGTTGGAGTTTGTTTTCTTTTCACCTCCGAGGCTAACAATGTTTGTCTTTCAATTCAAGTTAATCTTTGTCCCGTTCTTTGTTTTTCTTCCAATTCCTCACTTGTTGGTTTACCAACAACTGGTGTTGTTAGCTTTGATGGTCCTACTTCTATTGATGGGGGGTTTTGTTTAATAAATCTACCCCGAGGATCTCTATTTCTAGGCATAAAGAAAGATAACCAAAAGAAATGTATCTTAACTATTTTTTTTAATTTTTGCTTTATCAAACTTTTAGTATTTTTATTTATCTTTCTATTTGACTATGCTGAAAATTGCCTCCCCAACAACAACGCCAAAATGTTGACCTAATTTATTATACAAATTGACACAAGTATTCATTATCAATCCAGGTTTGTAAAACTTGGAGGCAAGTCCACAATGTATGGATATCAGGCATAACCAAGCTTAGAAGATCAATTTTGAAGAACTAAAGATGTACATATTACAAATATAAGCTTATATTAACAATTTCTAACTCACTTTTTCAATGTATGAAAGAAGAAGTGGCTGTTAACTTAAGAGATCCATTTGTGTCATTCCCTCTCAATTATCACTTAATGAATAGAAATCAGAAATCATGAATTAACAATAGCTTAATATGCATAAATAAACAATGAAGAAAACCCTTAACTTAAGAGATATTTGGCCATTTTTCATCACAATTCATTCATCATTATGCTATCATTGGAAAACTGAAAGTACATAACTATTGCTTGCATGTAACAAAGATGAATTCTAGCTTTGATCTATTAGTTCAATAGAAGGAGAATTCAACTTGAACACTTTGTTGTCCCTTTTTATTAAAGTGATAAACAAACTAATATTCATGAATAATATAAATCATCACACATTAATTCATAAGCAAATCTGAAACAAAGCAAGTAAACAAATTCTGAAGTAATAAGTTCATGAAAATTAAGCTAATCTAACAATGAAGTGTACTTAGCTTGGAGTGGGGGCCCTCCACCCTTGCCTTGCACACTTGAGGTTGCTATCAAATGTTGAAACTTCATTCAATCATTCACATCATTGAACAACAAAATAAAAGTAGAACAGGTTATTAAAATTAATCTCCAAAATCCAAATGTCTCAGGATAAAGTTATACAAAATTAACTATCATAAGTCTTCAAATTCTTGGCTTAAATAGAAGATTATGAAACAAACTGGTCTAAAGTCTCACTAACAATCATATCTATTCATATTCATCTATCTAAGTTGAATCCATCCAATCTATCACTAGAAATATGGCCAAACCCATGAAATCAGAAAACTGCCCCATTTCCTAGGGATTTTCTGGGTGACTAGTCATGTTTGACCAGCCTTGATCGGGCCTAATAAAGCCTGTTTTGACTGAACCAAGTGGAATTAGTTCAATTCTAGTTCCCAAGATTTCCATTGATGCATCCAGCTCGAGCCCAAGTGTCCTGCAAATATGTCATCCACATAGCTCGGATCCTATGAGGGACCACTGACAGGATTGCTCGGATCCTTAGAAGGTTTGATATTCCCTCAACCTTTAGGCCCCTCAGAACCATCCGTAACTCCCTCAGGTCTGTAAAGGATCCGGTCAACCCTAAAGACATGAAAGGTGTCTATTTTATTCCTTGCTCATGTGGGACCCCTTATATAGGGGAAACAGGGCGTTCCATCCAGCAGAGAATTGGTGAGCATGCAGCGGACCTGAGGCATGGTAGAATAAAGTCCTCAGCTTTAGCAGAGCATGTGGACAGGACTAAGCATCATGTCTGCATAGAGGAGGCCAAAGTCATTGCCAGGGTAGATCGGTTTCATCATCGCAAGTTAAGGGAAGCTATCGAGATTGAGCGAAGACCCATCAATCTCAACCGAGATGATGGGTGGAAGGTAAGTAGAAGTTGGATCCCTGCGCTGTCGTTGTAGGGTTTCTTCCTCGCCCCCCCCCCGCCCCCCCATTCGTCCTGGGTGCTTTCTTTGGGTAGGCATGGTTTTTTCCTTTCAAGCTTATAATTATTTATCGTTGGCAAGCATAGCGTTCTTCCCCATTTTTTCGGGATTCCTCCTGTCTCTTTTTATGAGTAGCGTCTTCTTAAGCATTAATCTCTCTATTTTTTATATAGAATTTATCTATGATAAAGGTCCTGTTTCCTGTTTTAGTACTTTGATTTATGTGGGTATCATTATTAGTATAGTTTAATTATGATGGATTCTTGGGTCTATTCTTTTTATTTTAGTTGTGATAGCTTCCAAAAAAGCTATGCGCTTAATGATAGCCCAGATTTATTTACATATATAAGTATATCTAGGTATAAATCAAATTATGTCATGATCGGCTTCCCTGCATTAAGTAAAACATATTTATTATAGTAATATCTTTATATGAATATATAATTATTTATATATCTTAATTTTTTCATTATGAATAAGTCATTCTAACATTAATAACGTAATAGTAAAATAACCATCAACAACTAGTTATTTTGACATTAAATCTCTTTTAATAATATCAACTCATTTATTCTAACCTAATTTTCTCTAATCTCTAGAAATATAATTTAATCATCTTAATATTATTAGATTTATTAATATATATAACGTATATTACGCATTTATTAATTTATATAACTTAAAATTATTCTTTCAAATGAAACCATTCAAAAATTTTAATAACCTTTAATTTATTTAAACTAATAATTTTCTTGGGATAAGATCCGCTAATTTATTAATCTCACCTAATTTCTCTCTTCTCTATAATTAAAATAACATAATAATAATAACATTTAATTTATTTTTGACCTTGGTCCTAGAGTCAAATATAGCTGTTATATAGCCGTTAGAGTCTCTACTCAGCCTATTTAAATTGCTAAAGCCTGATCTGTTTCTTCAACTTGTCCTGACGATGAACCACACTAGTTGGTTCGAAACGCGTCGACAATAATTTTCTTATGTGATTTACGCCGAAGCTCTTTTACAAGAATTTATGATTCTGTCCAAAATTGCACTTGAAACTCAATTTTCATAAAAACTTCTAGAAATTGCAAAATTAAAATTAAATACTTGAATATGCATAAAATACATCAATATGAGATGGAGGTGATGGAAAATGGATGGAAAATATAAGGATTAAGTAAGTTTCTTTAAGCAAAAATATACCAAAATTGAGGGCCAACATCTCCCCCTTGCTGATCTTCAAGCATGTCCTCATGCTTGTTTCTTCCTTTTGGATCTTTTTACCCCTGCTATGCATGCTGTTTCGGACCCTGATGCCTCTTGTTACTCCTGCTGCTGTTGATTTTGATGCTTTTGAACTAACATCTCTCCTTCCAGTTTTTGATCTTCCTCTAGAATATTTTTGACATAATTATGCGTTTCGTTAAATGGCAAGTTTGAAATATCACCCTTGCCCATTACATTCAGAATGTCAAGGTATTCATCTCTTATACCTTTGAGAAATATTGTTCGAATGGTGTCTTGGTTTAGAGAGTGTTGTTTAGATTTTTGTAGATTATATGCAAATCTTTCTAAGTATTCTTCTAGACTCTAATCTTCTTGTTGTGTCATTCTGAAAACATCCTCCTTCAAGTCCGTAGGCCTACAATAGGCTTGATATTTTCTAAGAAGGATTGATTTCATTTCTTCCCAAGAAGCTATTGTTTGCTCTCCTAAACCCATGAACCATTTTAAGGCTGCTGCTTTCAATGTAGCGGGAAAGAGACGAAGTTTGTGTATGTCATAGGTGTATCCATAAGTTCTACACAAGATATGAAATTCAAACATAAAGGAATCATGATCTTTCGTTCACATTCCATAAAAATTTGGCAATACAGAAGGTGGAATATTTTTCATTTTTACATCTTCTCCTAATACTGCACTTGTATCCAATATTGGAATGCCAAAAGTAGTTTCCCGATCACCACCATGTTCTTGTCTTTTCCTATCCTCTTCTCCTTTCCTATCATTTTCTCGTTTTGCCTCTTCCTCTCTGTGTCTTCTCCACTCTCTTTGTTGTCTTTCATATTCAAGTCTTTGTTCAGGAGTAAGAATAACAGATCCATGTCCCTCTTCTGCCATAGCTTCAATTGTCTCAATGTCAACTTGAGGCTTAAGTTGTTCCAAAATGGGTTGATCTATGGATTCAAAAATTGACTGCTTTTCTTTAACAATTTCTTTTTCTTTTCCTGAAGTAGGTACTGTTGTTGGAGTTTGTTTTCTTTTCACCTCCCAGGCTAAGAAACTTTGTCTTTCAATTAAAGTTAGTCTTTGTCCTGTTCTTTGTTTTTCTTCCAATTCCTCAATTGTTGGTTTACCAGCAACTGGTGTTGTTAGCTTTGATGGTCCTACTTCTTTTGATGGGGGGTTTTGTTTAATAAATCTACTCTGAGGATCTCTATTTCTAGGCATAGAGAAACATAACCAAAAGAAATATATCTTAACTATTTTTATTTTTATTTTTGCTTTATCAAATTTTTAGTATTTTTATTTATCTTTCTATTTGACTATGCTGATAATTGTCTCCTTAGCAACGATGCCAAAATGTTGAGCTAATTTATTAACACAAATTAACAAAATTATTCATTATCAATCCAGGTTTGTAAAACTTGGAGGCAATTCAACAGTGTATGGATATAAGGTATAGCCAAGTTTAGAAGATGAATTTTGAAGAACTAAAGATGTACATATTACAAATATAAGCGTATATTAACAATTTCTAACTCACTTTTGCAATGTATGAAATAAGAAGTGGCTCTTAACTTAAGAGATCCATTTGTTTCATTCTCTCTCAATTATCACTTAATGAATAGAAATCAGAAATCATGAATTAACAATAGATTAAGATGCATAAATAAACAATGAAGGAGACTCTTAACTTAAGAGATCTTTGGGCATTTTTCATCACAATTCATTCATCATTATGCTATCATTGGAAAACTAAAAGTACATAAAAACTGCTTGCATGTAACAGAAATGTATTCTAGCTTTGATCTATTAGTTCAATAGAAGGAGAATTCAACTTGAACACTTTGTTGTTCCTTCTCATTAAAGTGATAAACAAGTTAAGATTCACGAATAATATAAATCATCACACATTAATTCATAAGCAAATCTGAAACAAAGCAAATAAACAAATTCTAAAGTAACTAGTTTATGAAAATTAAGTTAATCTAAAAATGAAGTGTATTTAGCTTGGACTGGGGGCCCTACACCCTTGCCTTGCACACTTGAGGTTGCTATCAAATTCTGAAACTTCAGTCACTCATCCACATCAATGAACAACAAAATGAAAGTAGAACAAGTTCTTCAAATTAATCTCCAAAATCCAAATGTCTCAGCATAAAGTTATACAAAAAATACCTATCATAAGCCTTCAAATTCTTGGCTTGAATAAAAGATTATGAAACAAACTGATCTAAAGTCTCTCTAACAATAATATCTATTTACATCCATCTATCTAAGTTGAATCCATCTAATCTATCACTAGAAATACAGACTATCCCATGAAATCATAAAACTGCCCTATTTCCTAGGGATTTTCTGGGTGACTAGTCATCTTTGACCAGCCTTAACCGTGCCTAATAAAGCTTGTTTTGACTGAACCAAGTGGAATTAGTTCAGTCTTATTTCCAAAGCTTTCCATTCATGCATCCATCTCGAGCCCAAGTGTCCTGCAAATATGTCATCCACATAGCTATTAGGGGAATTTCTGATTCTGTCCAAAATTGCACTTGAAACTCAATTTTCATAAAAACTTCTAGAAATTTCAAAATTAAAATTAAATACCTGAATATGCATAAACTACATTAAAATGATATGGATGTGATGGAAAATAGATGCAAAATATAAGGGTCAAGTAAGTTTCCTTAAGCAAAAATATACCAAAACTGAGGGCCAACATCTCCCCCTTGATGATCTTCAAGCATGTCCTCATGCTTGTTGCTTCCTTTTGCATGTTCTTACCCCTGTTGTGCATGCTGTTCCGGACCCTGATGCCTCTTGTTACTCCTCCTGCCGCTGATTTTTCTTCTTTTGAACTAACATCTCTCCTTCCAGTTTTTGATCTTCCTCTAGAATATTTTTTACATAATTATGCAATTTCATTAAATAACAAGTTTGAAATATCACCCTTGCCCATTACATTCAGAATGTCAAGGTATTCATCTCTTATACCTTTGAGAAAGATTGTTCAAATGGTGTCTTGGTTTAGAGAGTGTTGTTTAGATTTTTGTAGATTATATGCAAATGTTTCTAAGTATTCATCTAGACTCTCGTCTTCTTGTTGTGTCATTCTGAAAACATCCTCCTTTGAGTCCCTAGGCTGACAATAGGCTTGATATTTGTTAAAAAAGATTGATTTCATTTCTTCCCAAGAAGCTATTGTTTGTTCTTCTAAACCCATGAACCATTTTAAGGTTGCTGCTTTCAATGTAGCAGGAAAGAGACGAAGTTTGTGTATTTCATCGGTGTATCCATAAGTTCTACACAAGATATCAAATTCAAATATAAAGGAATCAGGATTTTCCGTTGACATTCCACAAAAATTTGGCAATATAGAAGATGGAATATTTTTCATTTTTACATCTTCTCCTAATACTGCACTTATATCCAATATTGGAAAGCCAAAAGTAGTTTCCTGCTCACCACCATCTTCTTGTCTTTTCCTATCCTCTTCTCCTTTCCTATCATTTTCTCGTTTTGACTCTTCCTCTCCGTGTCTTCTCGACTCTCTTTGTTGTCTTTCATATTCAAGTGTTTGTTCAGGAGTAAGAATAACATATCCATGTCCCTCTTCTGCCATAGCTTCAATTGTCTCAATGTCAACTTGAGGCTCAAGTTGTTCAAAAATGGGTTGATCTATGGATTCAAAAATTGACCTCTTTTCTTTAACAATTTCTTTTTGTTTTCTTGAAGTAGGTGCTGTTGTTGGAGTTTATTTTCTTTTCACCTCCTAGGCTAACAAAGTTTTCTTTCAACTAAAGTTAATTTTTGTCCAATTCTTTGTTTTTCTTCCAATTCCTCAATTGTTGGTTTACCAACAACTGGTGTTGTTAGCTTTGACGGTCCTATTTCTATTAATGGGGGGTTTTGTTTAATAAATCTACCCTGAGGATCCCTATTTCTAGGCATAAAGAAACATAACCAAAAGAAATGTATCTTAACTATTTTTTTATTTTTTATTTTTGCTTTATCAAATTTTTAGTATTTTTATTTATCTTTCTATTTGACTATGCTGATAATTGCCTCCCTGGCAACGACGACAAAATCTTGAGCTAATTTATTAACACAAATTAACACAAGTATTCATTATCAATCCAGGTTTGTAAAACTTGGAGGCAAGTCCACAGTGTATGGATTAGCCAAGCTTAGAAGATGAATTTTGAAGAACTAAAGATATATATATTACAAATATAAGCTTATATTAACAATTTCTAACTTACTTTTGCAATGTATGAAAGAAGAAGTGGCTCTTAACTTAAAAGATCCATTTGTGTCCTTCTCTCTCAATTATCACTTAATGAATAGAAATCAGAAATCATGAATTAACAATAGCTTAAAATGCATAAATAAACAATGAAGGAGACTCTTAACTTAAGAGATCTTTGGGCATTTTCATCATAATTCATTCATCGTTATGCTATCATTGGAAAAATGAAAGCACATAAAAACTGCTTGCATGTAACAAAGATGAATTCTAGCTTTGATTTATTAGTTCAATAGAAGGAGAATTCAAATTGAACACTTTGTTGTCCCTTCTTATTAAAGTGATAAAAAAAAACTAAGATTCAATAATAATATAAATCATCACACATTAATTCATAAGAAAATCTGAAACAAAGAAAGTAAACAAACTCTAAAGTAACCAGTTCATGAAAATTAGGCTAATATAACAATGAAGTGTACTTAGATTGGGGTGGGGGCCCTCCATCCTTGCCTTGCATACTTGAGGTTGCTATCAAATGCTGAAACTTCAGTCACTCATCCACATCAATGAACAACAAAATGAAAGTAGAACATGTTCTTCAAATTAATCTGAAAAATTCAAATGTCTCAGTATAAAGTTATACAAAAATTACCTATCATAAGCCTTCAAAGTCTTGTCTTAAATAGAAGATTATGAAACAAACTGATCTAAAGTCTCTCTAACAATCATAGCTATTCATATACATTTATCTAAGTCAAATCAATCCAATCTATCACTAAATATGGACAATCCCATGAAATCATAAAACTGCCCTATTTCCTAGGGATTTTCTGGGTAACTAATCATGTTTGACCAGCCTTGACCGAGCGACCAAACCAAGTGGAATTAGTTCAGTATTAGTTCCCAAGATTTCCATTCATGCATCTAGCTCGAGCCCAAGTTTCCTACAAATATGTCATCCACATAGCTATTACGGGAATTTCTGATTCTGTCCAAAATTGCACTTAAAATTCAATTTTCATAAAAACTTATAGAAATTGCAATCTTAAAATTAAATACTTGAATATGCATAAAATACATCAAAATGATATGGATGTGATGGAAAATGGATGGAAAATATAAGGATTAAGTAAGTTTCCTTAAGCAAAAATATACCAAAACTGAGGGCCAACATCTCTCCCTTGCTGATCTTCAAGCATGTCCTCATGCTTGTTGCTTCCTTTTGGATCTTCTTACTCCTGCTGTGCATGCTGTTCCGGACCCTGATGCCTCTTATTACTCCTCCTGCTGCTTTTGAACTAACATCTCTCTCCTTCCAGTTTTTGATTTTCCTCTAGAATATTTTTGACATAATTATGCAATTTCATTAAATGGCAAGTTTGAAATATCACCCTTGCCCATTACATTTAGAATGTCAAGGTATTAATCTCTTAGACCTTTCAGAAAGATTGTTTGAATGGTGTCTTGGTTTAGAGAGTGTTGTTTAGATTTTTGTAGATTATATGCAAATCTTTCTAAGTATTCTTCTAGACTCCCGTCTTCTTGTTGTGTCATTCTGAAAACATCATCCTTCGAGTCCCTAGGCCTACAATAGGCTTGATATTTTCTAAGAAATATTGATTTCATTTCTTCCCAAGAAGCTATTGTTTTCTCTCCTAAACCCATGAACCATTTTAAGGATGTTGCTTTCAATGTAGCAGGAAAGTGACGAAGTTTGTGTATGTCATCGGTGTATCCATAAGTTCTACACAAAATATCAAATTCAAACATAAAGGAATTATGATCTTCCGTTGACATTCCATAAAAATTTGGCAATACAGAAGGTGGAATATTTTCCATTTTTACATCTTCTCCTAATACTGCACTTGTATCCAATATTGGAAAGCCAAAAGTAGTTTTTTGATCACCACCATCTTCTTGTCTTTTCCTACCATCTTCTCCTTTCCTATCATTTTCTCATTTTGCCTCTTTCGCTCTGTGTCTTCTTCACTCTCTTTGTTGTCTTTCATATTCAAGTATTTGTTCAGGAGTATGAATAACAGATCCATGTCCCTCTTTTTCCATAGCTTCAATTGTTTCAATGTCAACTTGAGGCTCAAGTTGTTCAAAATGGGTTGATCTATGGATTCAAAAATTGACTGCTTTTCTTTAACAATTTCTTTTTGTTTTCCTGAAGTAGGTGTTGTTGTTAACAAAGTTTGTCTTTCAATTAAAGTTAATGTTTGTCCTGTTCTTTGTTTTTCTTCCAATTCCTCAATTGTTGGTTTACCAACAACTGGTGTTGTTAGCTTTGATGGTCCTACTTCTATTGATGGGGAGTTTTGTTTAATAAATCTACCCTGAGGATCTCTATTTCTAGGCATAAAGAAACATAACCAAAAGAAATGTATCTTAACTAATTTTTTTTTATTTTTGCTTTATCAAATTTTTAGTATTTTTATTTATATTTCTATTTTACTATGATGATAATTGTCTCCCCAGCAATGGTGCCAAAATGTTGAGCTAATTTATTAACACAAATTAACATAAGTATTCATTATCAATCTAGGTTTGTAAAACTTGGAGGCAAGTCCATAGTGTATGGATATCAGGTATAACCAAGCTTAGAAGATGAAGTTTGAAGAAATAAAGATGTACATATTACAAATATAAGCTTATATGAACAATTTCTAACTCACTTTTGCAATGTATGAAAGAAGAAGTGGCTCTTAACTTAAGAGATCCATTTGTGTCCTTCTCTTGCAATTATCACTTAATGAATAGAAATCAGAAATCATGAATTAACAATAGTTTAAGATGCATAAATAAACAATGAAGGAGACTCTAAACTTAAGAGATATTTGGGCATTTTTCATCACAATTCATTCATGATTATGTTATCATTGGAAAACTGAAAGTACATAAAAACTGCTTACATGTAACAAAGATGAATTCTAGCTTTGATCTATTAGTTCAATAGAAGGAGAATTCAACTTGAACACTTTGTTGTCCCTTGTTATTAAAGTGATAAACAAACTAAGATTCATGAATGATATAAATCATCACACATTAATTCATAAGCAAATCTGAAACAAAGCAAGTAAACAAATTCTAACGTAACCAGTTCATGAAAATTAAGCTAATCTAACAATGAAGTATACTTAGCTTGGAGTGGGGGCCCTCCACCCTTGCCTTGCACACTTGAGGTTGCTATCAAATGCTGAAACTTCAGTCACTCATCCACCTCAATGAACAAAAAAATGAAAGTAGAACATGTTCTTCGAATTAATCTTCAAAATCCAAATGTCTCACCATAAAGTTATACAAAAATTACCTATCATAAGCCTTCAAAGTCTTGGCTTAAATAGAAGATTATGAAACAAACTGATCTAAAGTCTCTCTAACAATCATATCTATTCATGTCCATCTATCTAAGTCTAATCCATCCAATCTATCACTAGAAATATGGACAATCCCATGAAATCATAAAACTACCCTATTTCCTAGGGATTTTCTGGGTGACTAGTCATGTTTGACCAACCTTGACTGGACCTAATAAAGCTTGTTTTGACCGAATGAAATGGAATTAGTTCAGTCCTAGTTCCCAAGATTTCCATTCATGCATCCAACTCGAGCCCAAGTGTCCTGCAAATACGTCATCTACATAGTTATTACGAGAATTTCTGATTTTATCCAAAATTGCACTTGAAACTCAATTTTCATAAAAACTTTTAGAAATTGCAAAATTAAAATTAAATACTTGAATATGCATAAAATACATCAAAATGAGATGGATGTGATGGAAAATGGATGGAAAATATAAGGATTAAGTAAGTTTCCTTAAGCAAAAATATACCAAAACTGAGGGCCAACATCTTCCCCTTTCTCATCTTCAAGCATGTCCTCATGCTTGTTGCTTCCTTTTGGATCTCCTTACCCCTGCTGTCTATGTTGTTCTGTACCCCGATGCCTCTTATTACTCCTGCTGCTGCTGATTTTGTTTCTTTTGAATTAACACCTCTCCTTCCAGTTTTTGATTTTCCTCTAGAATATTTTTGACATAATTTTGCAATTTCGTTAAATGGCAAGTTTGAAATATCGCCCTTGCCCATTACATTCAGAATGTCAAAGTATTCATCTCTTATACCTTTGAGAAAAATTGTTCGAATGGTGTCTTGGTTTAGAGAGCGTTGTTTAGATTTTTGTAGATTATGTGCAAATCTTTCTAATTATTCTTCTAGACTCTCGTTTTCTTGTTGTGTCATTCTGAAAACATTCTCCTTCGAGTTCCTATGCCTACAATAGGCTTGATATTTTTTAAGAAAGATTGATTTCATTTCTTCCCAAGAAGCTATTGTTTGCTCTCCTAAACCCATGAACCATTTTAAGGCTGTTTCTTTCAATGTAGCAAGAAAGAGACGAAGTTTGTGTATGTCATAGGTGTATCCATAAGTTCTACACAAGATATCAAATTCAAACATAAAGGAATCAGGATCTTCTGTTGACATTCCATGAAAATTTGGCAATACAGAAGGTGGAATATTTTTCATTTTTACATCTTCTCCTAATACTACGCTTGTATCGAATATTGAAAAGCCAAAAGTACTTTCCTGATCACCACCACCTTCTTGTCTTTTCCTATCCACTTCCTCTCCGTGTCTTCTCCACTCTCTTTGTTGTCTTTCATATTAAAGTCTTTGTTCAGGAGTAAAATAACAGATCCATGTCCCTCTTCTGCCATAGATTCAATTGTCTCAATGCCAACTTGAGGCTTAAGTTGTTCAAAAATGGGTTGATCTATGGATTCAAAAATTGATTGCTTTTCTTTAACAATTTATTTTTGTTTTCGTGAAGTAGGTGCTGTTGTTAACAAAGTTTGTGTTTCAATTAAAGTTAATCTTTGTCCTGTTCTTTGTTTTTCTTCCAATTTCTCAATTGTTGGTTTACCAGCGATTGGTGTTGTTAGCTTTGATGGTCCTACTTCTATTGATGTGGGGTTTTGTTTAATAAATCTACCCTAGGGATATCTATTTCTAGGCATATAGAAACATAACCAAAAGAAATGTATCTTAACTAATTTTTTATTATTGCTTTATCAAGTTTTTAGTATTTTTATTTATCTTTCTATTTGACTATGTTGATAATTGCCTCCCCGACAACAGTGCCAAAATGTTGAGCTAATTTATTAAGACAAATTAACACAAGTATTCATTATCAATCCAGGTTTGTAAAACTTGGAGGCAAGTCCACAGTGTATGGATATTAGGTATAGCCAAGCCTAGAAGATGAATTTTGAAGAACTAAGGATGTAAATATTACAAATATAAGCTTATATTAACAATTTGTAGCTCACTTTTGCAATGTATGAAAGAAGAAGTGGCTCTTTACTTAAGAGATCCATTTGTGTCATTCTCTCTCAATTATTACTTAATGAATAGAAATGAGAAATCACGAATTAACAATAGCTTAAGATGCATAAATAAACAATGAAGAGGACTCTTAACTTAAGAGATCTTTGGGAATTTTTCATCAAAATTCATTCATCATTATGCTATCATTGGAAAACTGAAAGTACATAAAAATTTCTTGCATGTAACAAAGATGAATTCTAGCTTTGATCTATTAGTTCAATAGAAGAAGAATTCAACTTGAATACTTTGTTGTCCCTTATTATTAAAGTGATAAACAAACTAAGATTCATCAATAATATAAATCATCACATATTAATTCATAAGCAAATCTGAAACAAAACAAGTAAACAAATTCTAAAGTAACCAATTCATGAAAATTAAGCTAATCTAACAATGAAGTGTACGTAGCTTGGAGTGGGGGCCCTCCACCCTTGCCTTGCGCACTTGAGGTTGCTATCAAATGCTGAAACTTCAGTCACTCATCCACATCAATGAACAAAAAAATGAAAGTAGAAAAGGTTCTTCAAATTAATCTCCAAAATCGAAATGTTTTAGCATAAAGTTATACAAAAATTACCTATCATAAACCTTTAAAGTCTTGGCTTAAATAGAAGATTATGAAACAAATTGATATAAAGTCTCTCTAACAATCATATCTATTCATATCCATCTATCTAAGTCTAATCCATCCAATCTATTACTAGAAATATGGACAATCCCATGAAATTATAAAACTGCCCTAATTCCTAGGGATTTTCTGGGTGACTAGTCATGTTTGACCAACCTTGACGAGCCTAATAAAGCTTGTTTTGACTGAACGAAGTGGAATTAGTTCAGTCCTAGTTCCCAAGCTTTCCATTCATGGATTCAGCTCGAGCTCAAGTGTCTTGCAAATATTTCATCCACATAGCTATTACGAGAATTTCTGATTCTTTCCAAAATTGCACTTGAAACTCAATTTTTATAAAAGCTTCTAGAAATTGCAAAATTAAAATTAATACTTGAATATGCATAAAATACATCAAAATGAGATGGATGTGATGGAAAATGGATGGAAATATAAGGATTAAGTAAGTTTCCTTAAGCAAAAATATACCAAAACTGAGGGCCAACATCTCCCCCTTGCTGATCTTCAAGCATGTCCTCATGCTTGTTGCTTCTTTTTGGATCTTCTTACCGTTGCTGTGCATGTTGTTCCAGACCCTGATGCCTCTTGTTACTCCTGTTGCTTCTGATTTTGCTGCTTTTGAACTAACATCTCTCCTTCCAATTTTTAATCTTCCTCTAGAATATTTTTGACATAATTATGCAATTTCGTTAAATGACAAGTTTGAAATATCACCCTTGCCCATTACATTCAGAATGTCAAGGTATTCATCTCTTATACCTTTGAGAAATATTGTTCGAATGGTGTCTTGGTTTAGAGAGTGTTGTTTAGAGTTTTGTAGATTATATGCAAATCTTTCTAAGTATTCTTCTAGACTCTCGTCTTCTTGTTGTGTCATTCTAAAAACATCCTCCTTCAAGTCCGTAGGCCTACAATAGGCTTGATATTTATTAAGAAAGATTGATTTCATTTCTTCCCAAGAAGCTATTGTTTGCTCTCCTAAACCCATGAACCATTTTAAGGCTGTTGCTTTCAATGTAGCAGGAAAGAGATGAAGTTTGTGTATGTCATCGGTGCATCCATAAGTTCTACACAAAATATCAAATTCAAACATAAAGGAATCATGATCTTCCGTTGACATTCCATAAAAATTTGGCAATACAAAAGGTGGAATATTTTTCATTTTTACATCTTCTCCTAATACTTCACTTGTATCCAATATTGGAAAGCCAAACGTAGTTTCTTGATCACCACCATCTTCTTGTCTTTTCCTATCCTCTTCTCCTTTCCTATCATTTTCTCGTTTTGCCTCTTCCTCTCTGTGTCTTCTCCACTCTCTTTGTTGTCTTTCATATTCAAGTGTTTGTTCAGGAGTAAGAATAACAGATCCATGTCCCTCTTCTACCATAGCTTCAATTGTCTCAATGTCAACTTGAGGCTTAAGTTGTTCAAAAATGGGTTGATCTATGGATTCAAAAATTGACTGTTTTTCTTTAACATTTTTTTTTTCTTGAAGTAGGTGTTGTTTTTGGAGTTTGTTTTCTTTTCACCTCCCAAGCTAACAAATTTTGTCTCTCAATTAAAGTTAATCTTTGTCCCGTTCTCTGTTTTTCTTCCAATTCCTCAATTTTTGGTTTACCAACAACTGGTGTTGTTAGCTTTGATGGTCCTACTTCTATTGATGGGGGGTTTTGTTTAATAAATCTACCCTGAGGATCTCTATTTCTAGGCATAAAGAAAAATAACCAAAAAAAATGTATCTTAACTAATTTTTTTAATTTTTCTTTATCAAATTTTTAGTATTTTTATTTATCTTTCTATTTGACTATGTTGATAATTGCCTCCCCGACAACAGCACCAAAATGTTGAGCTAATTTATTAAAACAAATTAACACAAGTATTCATTATCAATCTAGGTTTGTAAAACTTGGAGGCAAGTCCACAATGTATGGATATCAAGTATAGCCAAGCTTAGAAGATGAATTTTGAAGAACTAAAGATGTACATATTACGAAATATAAGCTTATATTAACAATTTCTAACTCACTTTTGCAATGTATGAAAGAAGAAGTGGCTCTTAACTTAAGAGATCCATTTGTGTCATTGTCTCTCAATTATCACTTAATGAATAGAAATTAGAAATCATGAATTAACAATAGCTTAAGATGCATAAATAAAAAATGAAGGAGACTCTTAACTTAAGAGATCTTTGGGCATTTTTCATCACAATTCATTCATGATTATGCTATCATTGGAAAACTGAAAGTACATAAAAACTACTTGCATGTAACAAAGATGAATTCTAGCTTTGATCTATTAGTTCCATAGAAGGATAATTCAACTTGAACACTTTGTTGTCCCTTTTTATTAAAGTGATAAACAAACTAAGATTCAGGAATACTATAAATCATCACACATTAATTCATAAGAAAATTTGAAACAAAGCAAGTAAACAAATTCTAAAGTAACAAGTTCATGAAAATTAAGCTAATCTAACAATGAAGTGTACTTAGATTAGAGTGGGGGCCCTCCACCCTTTCCTTGCACACTTGAGGTTGCTATCAAATGCTGAAACTTCAATCACTAATCCACATCAATGAACAGAAAAATGAATGTAGAACAAGTTCTTCAAATTAGTCTCTAAAATTCAAATGTCTCAGCATAAAGTTATACAAAAATTAATTATCATAAGCCTTCAAAGTCTTGGCTTAAATAGAAGATTATGAAAAAAACTGATCTACAGTCTCTCTAACAATCATATCTATTCATATCCATATATCTGAGTCAAATCCATCCAATCTATCACTATAAATATGGACAATCCCAATAAATCATAAAACTGCCCTTTTTCCTAGGGATTTTCTGGGTGACTAGTCATGTTTGTCCATCCCTGACTGGGCCTAATAAAGCTTGTTTTGACCGAACCAAGTGGAATTAGTTCAGTCCTAGTTCCCAAGCTTTCCATTCATGCATCCAGATCGAGCCCAAGTGTCCTGCAAATATGTCATCCACATAGCTATTACAGGAATTTTTGATTTTGTCCAAAATTGCACTTAAAACTCAATTTTCATAAAAACTTATAGAAATTTCAAAATTAAAATTAAATACCTAAATATGCATAAAATACATCAAAATGAAATGGATGTGATGGAAAATATAAGGATTAAGTAAGTTTCCTTAAGCAAAAATAGACCAAAACAGAGGGCAAACAACCACTACACCCATAATTAGGGGGTCCCAATTGGGCTCTGCCCTTCCATATCCATATTTATGCATCATAAAAAGATGTGGGGGTGACCTTGGGGAAAATAGATGATAAGTTACCCTATACCATTTATTTCATTTGTAAAAATTTGTCTAAGGCTGAATTGAACTACACTGTCACTGAAAAAGAGCTCTTAGCTGTCGTACACTCCTTAAACAAATTTAGGCACTACATCACTGGTCCACACCAAACCTTTGTGCATACTGATCATGCAACTATTAAATATTTGATGAATAATCCTAATGTGAATGCTAAAATCATTAGATGGTTTTTATTGTTACAATAGTTTGATTTGACTATCATTGACAAGCTAGGAAATGAAAATGTAGTTGCATATTTTTTGTCTAGACTTACTTTGCCTACAGGTGATTAATGGATGGTCGACGATTAACTTCTAGATGAGCACCTATTTTCTATCTCAATGCTCTCTCCCTGTTTTGCTAAAATAGCCAACTACCTAGTTGTTGGGAGATTTCCTTCAAATCTATCATCCAGGGAGAAGAGTAGAAGGAAAAGTGCCCCTTTCACTTGGATTGGGGGTGTTATCACTTAAGAAATCTAATGCTAAAATTTCTCATCCTAGCCTGATGACAAAGGTCAGTGTTAATCTAAGTCGATTTCAATTTTTTCCTTAAAGTTTGAGTCTTAGGAGGTCATGAGTCAAGCATGTATTCTTATATACCACTGATCACCATCATTCATCACCGATCTCATAGTCATGTTTTACTTTGTTATCCACCACAAATCCTTTTAGGTAATTGCATAGCTCATGTAATCTTTTTAAAGTGTTTTCGCAATGCATTTACTCTGTTTAGCAGTTTCGCAGCGCAAAAACTCATTAGGTGTTTTCGCAGCGCAATACCTCATTAGGTGATTTTGCAGTGCATCATTCAAAATTTAAACCAACTGCGCTGCAAAATCAGGGATTCATGCATTCCACAGTGAATCTTTCCCAAATGTCAAATCCATTAGGTAAATCTGTGGCTGTGTCATCCTTTGTCAGTTCATGTACTCCACTTATCACGTCCCACCAGGCGTGCGAGGGTTGGAAGTTTATGTAAAAAAGCTCTGTTGACAAGCTTATGTAAAGACTCTATTTATTTTGATAATACAGTGAATGGTTTCAGCTGCTCAAGAATCATAGTGACTTCAATGTATGAATTCCTCTTGTTGTCTTTCATGTTGTTTACAGTTTGATGGGTACCTGATTACGTAGAAATCACATGCTGTGTTATAATTTCCTTCATGTACTCATATACTGTCCTTTTGTGTCTGCTGTACTTTATGTATATTGAAGTCTGAATGCCTTGATTTCATTGCAAAGCCAATTCACTGTTAATGTTGAGTAACATAAGACTCCATGAGCCCAATGGATGCTTGTTAATTTAGATTTTACCATCCTTTTTCCTATTTGTTTCATAGAAGAGTTAGCCATCTCAATCACAATTGCAAATCTTAAACCCTTTGAGAGTCTCAGGCTAAGGTAAGCCTTAGTTAAAAGATTGGTTTGAAATAGTTACTTGAAGTCTTCCTGGTCTGCAGCCTTCCAGGGCCTGATTTTGAGATAACAGGGGGCAATCTTTTCAAACTGGGACCAAATCAGATTTTAAGGAGATGTGTCAAGGAAGAGGAGGTCTTTGACATCCTCTCAGCCTGCCATGATGGGCCTTATGGGGGTAATTTTGCTGCCAAGAGAAAAAATTTCAAAGCTTTACAAGGTGGCAACTATTGGCCCACTCTCCATCAAGATGCAAGAAGGTATACCAACATATGTAACCAGCGCCAGAGGATGGGGAAACCCACACCAAGGGATGAAATGCCTCTATAACCTCAAGTGGACTTAGAGCCATTTGACAAGTGGGGCATGAATTTGATTAGGCCAATTGATCCACCATTAGGGCAGAAGAAGTACATAATTGTGTGCACTGATTACTTGACAAAGTGGGCTAAGACAAAGGTTGTCAAAGAAACAATAGAGGAGAAATTGGTTGATTTCGTAAGGGAAATTTTTTTTTACAAGTTTGGATACCCAAGGGAGATAGTCATCGATCAGGGAGCCCAATTCACATCACATTTGAATGAGAATATCTAGAGGTAGCATAGTATCAAACATTGAACATCTACTCCCTATCATCCCCAAGCAAATGGGCAAGTAGAGGTTACAAATAGGGCATTGGTGAGCATCTTCACCAAGGTTGTCAGCAACAGTAGGAGAGATTGGGCAGACAAATTAGTGGAGGCCACTTGGGCCTATAACACCACTTGGAAGATAACTATTAGGTTCTCTCCATATGATTTGGTTTATGGGAAGAAAACTCCTTTCTATTGAGTTTGGATATAACACTTTGAGAATGGCAACCCAATTGGACTTAGATGTTACCAAAGCACATCAAGAAAGGATGCTCCAATTGAATGTCTTTTATGATTTCAAAATGAAGGCCCTCCTTCACCCTGAAGTTATATAATTGCAAAGGAAGGTCTGGCATGATAAGAATATCAAGGAAAAGGTTTTTCAAGAAGGGGATTTGGCCTTATTATATGATTCCAAGTTCAAAGATTTTAAAGGAAAACTGATGACAAGATGGTTAGGTCCATACCTGATAGAAAAATGTCATGAAAATGGAGTTGTTCAAATCAGGACCATTGATGAGGAAGGGATCCCCTTTCTTGTCAATGGTTACAGGCTAAAGTTATACAGGAAGCCTATGTCTAAGGCAGAATTCGTCAGTACAATCATCATAGAAGTCAATTTGATTGGGAGTGTAATAGCTTCCAATCCAAAACACTTTTAGATATTGTTATTGAAAAAATAAGAAAATTAAAATTAAAATTCTTGGATGAAAACCTTTATGAGGCGTCTAAGGCCAACTCTTGGGTTGAAGACCTCTCTGAGGCAACCCAAGAGAAAAAAGGGAAGAAAAAATAATAAAGTTTCCTAGGTGAAAGACCCTCTTGAGGCACCTAGGGTTGGCATACAGTTGAAAACCTCCTCTGAGGCAGTCTGTGTGTCAAAAAAATAAAAAATAAATAAAAAAACACAAGAAAATGATTCATTGCTGACCTTTTTTCCATTTTGCAGGATTATATACAATGGCAGATTCCATGGCTACAAGGCCAAAATTCTCAAGATTTATTTCATTCTTCCTTCCATCCACCTCCTATCCTTCATCTTCACTCATGTTATCACCTCTCTCCACCATCCCATTAGCCAAAAATCCCAGTTTCACCTCCTCTCTGGACTACTACAGGGAGGACCTGTAATTTCTACAGGAAGGCCGTGTGGTGCTTCAAGAGGGTTCTGAAAAGCTAGATGAGGAATATCTAAGGAGAAGGACAACCCAATAGGGACCCTATGACCTTGAAAATGATAAATAAGGTTCCCACATCATGGTCCATCATCCATCTATCACTCATCCATATCATTTCACAAAAAAATCACTCAATTCTTCCACTCTATCCTACCCTTTAAAGAAAAAAAACACAGAAGGCATTATATTCATTCTTACAAGTCTACACTACTCCCTCATGATCCCAACATTGTCCTCAGGACTTGTTATAACTTCTCTCATTACCCCCATGCAAATTGAAGACCCTAGAGGAAAAGAAAAGGACTGTTATAGGAAGAAAACCTACTCCTATAGCAGCTTATGCACACATCACATAAATCATTGATCTTGTTTTTTTCTCTTCAGGGGCGGTGATGGAACCTTATGAGACCACTCTGAAGAAGTCATATGACTCCAAGGAGGACTTTCCACTAGTAGCAACAATTTGAACAATGAGGTACTTGCACACACAACAAACAAAACTATCAAGTATCATGAGGAGAAATGAAGAAATACACAAGAAATGAGCCATCAAGTCAACTCCCTTTATGCCAATGATATGGTCTAGATCCAGCATGTGAATCCATGCAGAAGTTGGATCATGAGGTAGGCACATGTATGGAAAACTATTACCTCATCCCTATGTATGAATAACGAAAAGGTGTAAATGTTGAGAGAGGATGTTTTAATAAGCTAGAGGTGGCCACTTAACTTGGCCACCTTTGGCTAGTAAACTAAAAGTGATGGTAAGAACTCATGCAACATGGAGATTTCACATCAGCTGAGTTGGGATCACAAATAGTGGGTTGTGATTATGAGAAAAGGAGAAATAATTACTCAGAGTGGGGACAACGGTCCAAAAGAGGAAACCCCATGTGACTGCCAGGTTACCACAATGCTCTAAGACTTAACCCAAAAATGAAATATTATGTACTTGGGATCATGTTCTTTTGCATACTTGCTTATTTCAAAAACAGTTAGGGAGAGGAAAAGATTGAGTTGCCATCAAGGAGTTTCAAACCCTATTCTAAAATTGCTATAGGAAGGAGGTATAGGCAAGCCTTCATCTACTACAGGAGGGATGGGATATTGCTACCGTAAGGTTGAGAAGGTGAAGAAGAGCCACAAAGGTTCAAATTGATCTCCAAATTACCATCTTCATCCCATACTACTTGAAAAGAAGTAAGTTCCACCATCTCCTTCATCCATACATCATATTTCATGCAAATTTGACTCCAATTCTATAGACAGTGGCAATTGAATTGAGCAATTAAAAGGTTTTTTTGAGTAGTATAGTGATTGGAATGTAGGAAATTGTCATTAACAAGGAATTTTTAACTCACTGCTGCCACTAAATTACACACTAAATCTATAGAAGTATCTTTGTCTCACTTAATTAAGAACATAAAGAAGAGATGGGGGGAGGATTTAACAGGAGGGAGCCCTCAGATACCAAGAGAATCCACCTACACCCTCCCATGGTAGACATTTTTAGAAGAAACCAGTGGCTAGGATTCTTCGAGTTATTGAAAGGGTATGATGATGACCTTGCCTTTGAATTTTCCATGGCTCTGAATTCACAAACAGAGGACAGTTCCACCACTATGGTAAGGGGGTTGGCTATCTCTCTCAGTCCTGAAATAATTAGCAAAGTGACAACCCTACCTCTAGGGATCAAGTGAGAAGAGAAGAAAAATCCACCAATGTCACTGCTAAAAAAAAATTCTTCACTGTTATGAAAATCCTGTTGAGGAAAAGAATGGAGTTAGGAGGGAAAGCCTATCTTATCCTTGGGATGAGGTGGCCTACCGTATTATGAAGTACATATCCTGAGAGGGAAGAATGAGTGTGGTATATGCTTACCAATTTATAATACTTCATGAACTCAGGTTCCAGGCATAATTGCCTCTTTCTCAGAGACTTAATGTGCCATACTTCCTCCTGCAGTCCATCAGGGAGATGAGTCAAAAAGTAAGAGAGGGAAAACACCAACACCTAGGATACCATGGCCTCATTAAATTGATAGTGGTGGATGCCTTGATAAATTTGCGAATCCCTGTCCTTTGGTCCAAATTCATAGACATGGACAGAGAAACCTTCAGAGAGACACAAAGAATCACACAAGGTGAGACCCCAACCTCTAGTGTTGGAGGAAGAGAGTGACAAATAGGGGAAGAAGAAGAAGGGGCAAGGACAAAAGAGGAAGAATCAGTAGGTTCAAAAGAAAAGGAAAGAGATACATAAGCATAAATGACAGTAGAAGAAGCAGAGATGAAAAAAGAGGAAGAAGAAGAAATAAAGGCAGAGAAAGGAGGAGCACAAGATGAAAAGGAAGAAGGGGAAAATAAGAAAAAATAAGTCTTAAGAAGACTACTAAGCCCAACAAAGATACACCCAAAGAAAACAAGTTTGTATCGAGGAACCACTAAATAGGAGGTAGTTGCAACTTTAGCTACCTTAAGTACCACATTCAAACTTAAAAGGCAGAGACAAAGGAAAGCCCCCTATATTTTAAGACCAAGAAAAGCACCGGGATCAAGCAAGGGATGCCACAAACTCCCATAAAGGTCCCCATCACAGTTGAGGAGCCCCCAAGAAAGAAAGAAGAAGTAGGACCAACTGAAGGAAAAATCGAAGAGGTCACCTCTCCAAAACCCACAACAAAGACTCCTATAACATATGTAAGGAGGCCTACCACCCGATCAACCTCCTTGAAACAACCCAAGACACCAACAACCCTACAACAAGAATAAAAAGGGAAGCTAAAGGAGGGGCATTGTATTCTACAGGAGGGACAAAGCATGTTACAGGAGGGGAAAAGGATGCTATAGGAGGGACAAAGCATGTTACAGGAGGGGCAAAGGATGCTACAGGAGGGGCAAAATGTGTCGCTAGAGGAATAAAATGTGCCACTAGAAGGGCAGAATGTGACACAACAACTACAGGAGGCAAAAACCTCCCCAAAAAGATTTGAGAAGGACTTTCGAGAGATCCAAGAGCCTAGTCCACAACTTAGCCTAAGCTCCTACTACAAATTCATTGAAGGAGGGAGGATTATTCCCCAAAAATGTGCAGTCCCACTTTTTTATGAGCTAGAAACAGAAACAAGAAGAACCCACAAGTGGATGCAAATTTCTAAATCTAATAAGGTAGAGGATGTGGGCCTCATGGAGGAAAAGGTCCTTGAAATAAGCAAATAATTAAGTGAGCTGAGAATGAGGGAGTCTACAATGAAGGAGAAGCTACAAGCAGAAAATATGTGGTTGAGAGAGAAGTTGTAGGAGAAAGAAACCCAACTTTCCACCATGGAAAGCCTCTACATGGAGGCATTATAGTGAAGACAACCATCAAAGCCTTATGCACTCTTTATCAAATAAAAATGGCTAAAACTCCGAATCAAAACCTTAGCACAAAATGGGTCTATGCCCTTTCAAGATTACAAATAGTTCATTAAATTTTGCAACCAAGCTAGCATGGAGGACAAAGAAAAATTGGTTGAGTTTTACATACACATCCTCACTCTAATAGATATATATTTTTGGGATCCCATTGTAAGATTGGGGGATACAAAACTGATAGCCTTAGCATCCTGGATGACTCACAAGGAGGCAAGAGCTAAGGAAGTGAAAAGAGTAACGGTAAAGGAGGAAAATGAATCACTGTACATCAGGGCAGAACTAGTGAGCCCAAATACTGTCATTAGAAATCATAGAATAATCTCCAATGATGTTGACTTGGCACTTAAATACCTTGCCAACCAGGAACAAGACATCCTACATTTTGTAGACACATTCAGGTTGTTGGGAACAGAAAGCCTGCAAGCCTGCCATAGGAGATGGCATGCCGTACCCCACAAGCTCCAGATAAAAGAATATCACTCTATTGAAAGGATAAGGAATGCCTTGGATAGATCAACCCTATATAATAGGATCATGTAAAGATTGAAAGTTAAGTGGATAGGACTCAAGCTCAGTCCACCCTTTTTGGCTAGGCCTACAGGAAGGAAGAGATAAAGCATAAGTGCAGAAGTAGTGGACAAAAATAGAGAGGAATGTAGGTTTCTATCCCTGAGAAGGCAAACCATCTGAGGAGCCTTGGGATGTCAGGGAGGCCACCAGGGCATGAGAGATATATGCATGGATGACTGAGTTCCTTAGAGGATGAGAAATAATTTTAGTAGGGGGGTGATGATGAGGCTCATCAATAGGTACATTATAAGGGTTATGATGCCATCCTCCAGCTTTAGAACTATCTATTTCTCACATTTATTTACATTTTTTGTTATATTATGCTTAGTGAGAAGGGTAAAAGATGTTTGCTATGTCATGTGGCCTAATATGGTTAAATTTCACGAAATGTAGCATTTTTTAGATGATTTCTATGCACGAGATCAGAGTAAACAACAAGGAGAGAATCTAGGGGGTTGTCCACCTCTTTAACTCCCTCCATTAGCTCAAGATGACAACACCCTCTCTCATCAACTCGAGGTCTTTGGCAGCCAAACAAGTGCAATTAATGAGGAACAAGATCCACCATTCTCATGTTGTGGGAGACAAATATTTCTATTGTCTAGGGAGCTGCTAGTAGCTACCCTCTTGTATAAATAAGCATGTAAAAGAGCTCTTTAGGATTCGAGTTTTGTTTTCAACTAGGTAACTATTGAGCTCAAGTACGCAGCACTATTATTTTTGACTGTTATGTGATTTATTAGACATTGATTCAATGATGATGAGAAGTTTCTTATTGATTTATCACTAAGTTAGTTCTAGAGGGCTGAGGCTCTTGGTTTGGGCCCAACCCTAGTGGCTTAGGTCCCTCTTGTGTATTTGCATCTATTTTTAGTTCAAAGTGCTTATTAGTTTCTTGCATTTCATTAGAGAATAATCTATCAAAAATCTATGATTGCAACCTCTACCTCATCTCTCTCATGGGAGCATGAACAGAAGGATTTACAATCATCATCTTGTTTTGCATATGTTTGTTGTAGCTTAGGATTTGGTTTTTAGATCAGAGTTTTGGAATATATTAGATAACATTTAAATTAAACTCATATTTTCCACTACTATTTGTTTCATTTTGTCAATGATAAATGGGTATATGCATGTGATGATTGCAGGGCTATTTAGATCTGCAAGAAAGGGCACCTTCACCACCTCCATCTTGGAATTTATCACGTTCTCTTGTGAACCCCAAGTTTTGTCCTAAAAATTCTGTTCATGATCTCATTTTCCTAGGATCAAAGAGTGCATCCCTTCTAGTGCAAAATAGGCCTTCCAAATGATATGAGCTTGGCTAGGGGCCTTGGCCATCCTTCACTCATCTACCTCAACCTCCATCCACCTTTCTTAACATTGAACCCATAATTTCCACCTCCTAAACCTTCTTGGAAACCTTCCTGTAACAATAAAGGGCACATATAGCAGCCTCCTATAGCACACCTGTAACAACCTATTTCTTCACTAGTTTTGACCTTTGATGCAATTTGGACTCAGTTTAGAAGGATATTGACTCCTAGATGTGACTCCATGATCAATGGAAGTTCCTAGGCCACTCCAAACCCTCCTTTTCGTTCATTGCAAAACAAAATAGTGTTAGTTTCCTTATCACATATTTGGCACAAATAGAACATTGATTTATATGCAAGTGTGAGCTAGTTAGATGATACATAGAATCTTGAGTTATGGTTTGGTAGGTTAGATTCTTGTCTACAAATAGATTTGATAACTAGATGGTTGATTGCAAGATAATGTAGTTTCCTTTCTGTAAGTAGTGCAACTCTTGAATTTTCATGAATTGATTCAATATAATTTGCAAGTTGAAGTTAATAGCATTTCCCTTTTCATAGTTAGAAGTAGCTTCTAAATTGCACCTTCATTAGCTAGTTTTCATTCTAGTTCAGTAGGAGGAATGGTCCTAGATCACTATTGATCAAATGTCTTAGTTTGGGTTGGCATGAGTAGAATCCCATCTAATGTGCATATATCACTATCACCTCGAAGTTTGTATGAGCCCTGGGTTGATAAATAGAGTTGAGGAGTCCTTGGGAGTTGTTAGGCATGGAATCCCCCCACGGCATGTTTTGGGGCTCAAAGCCTAAGTTTTGAGTTGTTATTGTTGTAAAAACTCCTTGAATTGTGCGGAGCGTGAATTGTATGTTAGAGTCATAGGGTTGTTCGCCCTAAGTTTTGAATGTAGTGTCGGCCTACCCATGGTCCGCGGACCATGGGATTGTATAAATAGAGTGAGGCTCTAAGTTGTAAAAAAATGGATGGATAGAATAATATATCAAGCATAGAGAAAGAGTCTAAGTATCTTGGGTCATCGTAGTAGGAATAGGCTCTACAGTTGAGTGCGCAGAGGCCTAGTAGAGTCCGCAGCTGAGTGTGTGGACCCCTGCAGCTGAGTGTGTAAGGTAGAGTTGAGTCTATATCAGAAGGAAGATAATAATAAAGAGAAGTTTTATCTGAAATCCATGTATCTGTTCTTAAGTTATTACATGTTTGCTATCATTGGCAAATATACTGTCTATTTTATGCACACACTTATATGAATTGTGAATATTGTTATAGCGTACAAATAAGTTAAGTTAATAAACTAATATTGGGCTACGAGTAAGGACTTGGGTAATAACACTATTCTGTCCCCGAGTAGGGCTACGTGAAGGCAGCATTTCGGGCTGCGAGGTACGGGTAAGCGTGCGTAGCGATGTGCGCGCAGGATCCTCCGTGAACCACGAAAAAGGATGAGATGGAGCCCCGCACAGGTGGTGCGACCACCTGAATAGCCATATGAAGGATAGTCTTAGCACTCCAGGCAGTTGAAAGGTAGCGTGGGACTATAAATTATTCTGCCTGGGAGCTGCGTGCTCTAGTAGATGCGCGCAAAATTAGAACATCACAGGGTTCGCCACCGCGCATGGAGGGTTGCGCTACCACGTGAGTTGGATGGGAAGTGACCATTGGTGTCACTATTCATGACGAGATGTTCGATTTGAGGCTAAATGGAGTGGGTGGTGGGCATTTAAGATGTGATTTATGGGCAAGATTTGGGAAAATCTGCCGCCAAGAAAGCATTGATGGCCCAGAATTGGGGGGAATAGTCGAATTTAAATTCGGAAGGGGCTATAAAACTCAAAGGGATATCTAGCGAACAACACTTAGTCATTTGATAATTGAGCGTTTGAGCAGAGCACAAAGTGTTGAGAGACGAGCGATAAGTAAGCCCCTAAGTTCACGAGAAACAAAATACAGTATAAAGATGATGACGACCACTAAGGATGGGTTGGGAGTTGAAGAGGGAACCACCGGCAAGGCCGCACAGAACCCCATGGTACAGGATGTTCCCGAGGGTGTTGGGGTGGTCACAGAAATCCCTAAATCACCATGGACACCATGGTCGAAGAAGGATAAACAGGCAGTGGGTCCAATACACATGTCCCTGAGGAATCTATGACACAACAAATTATCAATGGAAGAAAAGGGGAAGGCAGCCACAATTGAAACATAGAGGAAGAAGAAGACTTGTAGGCCCTGATTTCCATCGCAGAAGAAGAAGAAGAAGATGTGGAGGAGGATATCCAACTGTTGCGGTCTGCAGAAAAACTGCCCGCGTATGTCTCTTCGTGGAAAGGGAAGACCAAAGTACCAAAGGATCTAGATGCAATGAAGATTTCACTCCAGACCCCGCTCCTCCCCAATGATATCGTATTTGAGGGCATGCACCTGGGCCATGTGCCCACCATGAAATTTGAAGACTGGGACCTCGCTGACTGCAAAAAGTTCTCGCACCTAGAGATGATGAATCTGATGAAGCAGAACACTAAGGGGGTGGTGATCACATTAGAGCCGCAAAAATGGTTGCGTGGTGTGGAAAAGGCTGGGTTGCTGCACTTGTTATGGATACCACATTTTGACCATGTGCCCATCACCATTTTCGTCATCAGGCAGCTGCTCTGCTTGGTGCATGATGGGTATCTATGGTTGGAGGAGCCTATTCCCATCATGACAGACCTCATCCACCGTATTTCTTGGCTTCCCTGTAAGGGAAAGGACCCCGCGACTATAGCCAGAAAAAGTAGTGATTTGGCTCTCATAGAGGCCATGAAGGCAAAGTATAAGTTGGAGAAGAAAAATAGGGGCTACGCCATCACCAACATCAAGGACAAAGGGGTGCACGTAGCCACCCAACTCCTGGCTAGCAAAGTGATGAGGAAGTGCTACGCTAATGAGGTATCAGTGCTAGTGGTCGCGTTGGCCAAGTGGTGGGCTCCAGTATTGCAGCAATAATGCTGCAACTCCTAGGGCTCCCTTCTTTACTTTTATCAACCCGTTTTTTCGTAACAAACTTGGAAGCGACGGTGTTGTATGCACAAGTACTAGCTCTTGCCGCATCTGTCACCTGGTCAGCTGGCACAAGTCCGTTAGTGGCTCAAGCCAACTTCTATGAGCTCTAAGAAGAAGCTTGTTAACTGATGGATGGAATCTAACTCGAAGGAAGCTAATCTGCTTGCAAAAAGAAACTGAAAAGCTGAAAGAAAGCGCAAACCCTAGCAAACCCTAATCTGACGAGCTAGTCCTACTGTTGTGGAAAAGAGGATGCAAGCTACTGAAAGAGATGCCATTACTTCTAGGAAGGTAAAATACATGTGTCTAAACTACTTCTATCTGAAGAAAACATGTTTTTGTATTTTTGAATAAGTTGTCAGAATTATCATGCATAGGATTTCACTGTTCTTGACTGTGCAGAGGTGGATCAGCGAGAGGAAATTATTGGAAGATGTTGGGAAGGTTTAGAGAGGTCCTAAGGGGTCCCTAACACCCTTCCAAAGAGTTTCACAGAGTTTGGCTATCAAGAAACCTCATTTGTGATCTTCTACAGGAAGTTTGCAGGGGTTCTACAGGATGTTCTGGAATTTCTACAGGATGTTCAGAAATGGGATTTTGGAGGATGGATGGGTGAAGAAATATGAAGAAGTGGGTATGGGTGTAGGATAGGGGTTTGAGGTGGTCCAGGGATTGGTGGATAGAGTTGAGAGAAGATGTGGATGGCTGAATTTGTTCAAAGAGAGCTGAAGCAATATTGCACAAAAAGGTAGGGTTATGTGGGCAAAATGACAGACGTGAGGCAAGAAACCAAGTTAGGGGATGGAACGGATGGGTCTAATGAAGTTTGGGTGGATGAAGAAGTGGTACAGGTGCTCTGCAATTTATATTTCCAACTGAACCAATAAAGACTTGCAAGAAATCAAAGACCTAGTTATGGCAACCTAATCTGATCTAGTTAACAGTAAAGAGAATGAACAAAAGCTTTATTTGCAAGGAAACCATGTATATTAGCTATGCAACGAAGCATTCAAATATCTGAACATGTAACCAACTTCTGCAAATGAAAATCGTACACTAGTGATTGCATGGCAAAGCAAAAATAGTGTTTTTGTTTGGGATAGCAAGGTCACTTTGATCCCAGCCCCTGATCCTATGAGGGAGAGGTGAAATCAAAGGTGCTCGTTGGCCTTTTTCTGAAGCTTTTTCCCTATTGATATCCTACCAACTTATTCTGAACATCAAAAGCCTTTCTAACCATCAACAATGACCTAGTTAATCATCACAATTTAATCTACCTAACATAAATGATTTTGCAAATGCATAAAGGACAAATAACGATACATAAAGGAGAAATAACGATACATAAAGGAGGCCTTGGCTCTTAGGTTGGGCCCAACCCTAAGAGCTATGGCTCCTATAAAGAACTCAGAGTTGATGCCAAATAGAACTGCTTGTCATTATCAAAAAATAGTCATCACCAAAAAGTTATACCACGGTGGCTACAAGAAAATGAGCTAAAAGTGACAGCACTATAGTGAAAAAAATACAATAGTTCCAAAAGTAAACTACGAAGGCTGAGGCCTTCTTATTTATACATTATAAGGGGCCTAGCAGGCCTCCTAAATTCAAGGGACTCGGCTGTCCCAACTGCTAGTAAACAGTCACTCTTCCCAAATCTGCTTGGCTGCCTTTAGGATCCGTTTTGGTGGCCTGCTAAATGGGTTGCTCATCCTCTGAGCAACTAGTCCAGCTCCTCATCCTTGATTGCCTTGATCGCCTCCCTCACATCCCAGGCCTCTGAGGTGATATCTTCTTCACTATCATGAAATCTAGCCTTCCTTTCTGCCTCTTCCCACTGCCTATGCTCCTCCTCTTTTGTGCCTCCTTCCAGCAGCCCCAAAAGCAAAGGTGGACTTAACTTGAGGCCTATCCAGTTGGCCTGAAGATTCTGCATGGACTTTTTGTAGAGAGGCACTCGTGCAAAGGCCTCCCTCATTCTAGTTGGGGTGTGGTATTCTCTGATTTTTAGGCTGTGGGACAATGTGTTCCACCTACGGGTGCAAGCATGAACACAGTTGTCCCCCAACAGTCACTCCATGTCCTCAAAATGTGCTAGGGCCTGACCTTGACGATCCATGTAATCTAGCAGGGCCTGAGAGTTTTTTTCCAAGTGATGGTGGGCAGATATTAATGTTGAGGGATCCCCTGGATCTACTCTAATCAGTAGCGGTTCCTGTAGTTCCCGGTCCATGACATTTCTGACCTCTGATGCTCTCTTTTCTTCATGGTTTAGCCACGAGGTCATGGCCATAAGTTGCATGTCCCGTACTGCAGTGTTGGGGTCCCACGAGGTCATGTTGGGAAGGGCCAAATTGTGTAGGTAAAACTCTGATATTTTGGCCTTGTCTTTTGACGAATTGCTATCACATAAAGCCATGACTTGTTGGGGGTTTTGGAATTGAGTGATACCTCTCTGTGCCAAAGTGTTGATCTGAAATTGCAACCACTGATCCCTGAGGTAGAGGGCGTAGGATTTGGCCGGCTGCCTACGCTACAGAGCTTCCATTGCCCAACTATCCGTGCAGGCCAGTTGGGCCTCCTTCTCTTGTATCTGCTGTTTTAGAGACTGTATCTCCAGGCCTGTTTGCAATTCTTTTCCTGTAGCTGCCGATTTAGTGTCTCAATTTCAGCCTACATTCCTTCCTTTCTCTACTGTTCTTCTGTGGTATCTTTGGCTATTGTGGCCTCCTCATGTTGCTGTTGTTCTCCCAAGATGTGAGGCATGTCTTCCTTCATCTGTCCCTGCAACTATAGCTGCTATCTAAGCAGCTCATTTTCTTCCTGTAGCTTGGCCTGTTGGTAGCTCTCCACATGTCGTACCCTTGCCAATTCTTTTTGGGCCTCCTTGAGCTTTTCCTCCAGAGGACCTATCTCTGCCACACCCTTGGATTTAGTGATCTTCATCCAAGTGTGGGTCCTCACTCTTTCTTCCTCTAGTGCAAGGAAAAGTGGCACTGTGAATTTTTGGGGAATGATCTTCCCGGCCTCTAAGAAGTTATAGTAAGAGCCTAGGCTGGGCTGGGGGCTTGGTTCCACAATGGTTTCAACCTTCTCATCCTCCAGTGATGACTTGGCTTCTTTTTCCTCCATCTTTTCGGTCTCCTTCAGCCTAGCCAATGTTTCCTGTAGAACAGCCTTAGCACCCTGTAGAGAGGCCTCTGAGCTCAACTTTTCCATCCTTTCTTTCCATGTGGATGTCTTTGGGCTTCCCCGTTCATATGTGATGGATGTCTTTTGTTTGGATGGGGTGTCTACAATTGTAATTGGTCCTTTGGACTATTTCTCTTTTGGTTTGCCAGTTTTTATCCTCGTGCTTCTTCTTGCCTTAAAATGCATGGAAGGGTCCCTCTTCCGCTTTTCTTTTTGCTTTGGAGATGTGCTGAGGGTGGCCAGGACAACTGCTACCTCCCTAGCTAGAATCTAAGGAGATTCTTCCTTCCCTTTCCCTTTTTCCAGACTTCCTGTAGAAAGTCCTGTGCTGACTGTTTTCTGGCTTCCTGTAGAAATGGCCTTCTGGCTTCCTGTAGAACCAGTTTGCACTATTTTGGCCTACTTGGCTAGGGGTGCCTTCTCCTTTAGTTTTGCTGTGGCTGCCTTGGGTGTGCCCTTGTTTGCTTGGACTTTTTCAGTCCTCTTTGCCCTGATTTGCAATCGTTTCTCCCTTGGTGTCTGTGTCATTTTTCCACCCACAGTTTTGGCCTCAGCAGCTTGGCCTTTCTCTCGTTTCTCTTTTTCTCCTTGCTTTGGTGGTCTGCTCGGGGTTTCCTGACCCTTGGATTTCTCTTCTGCTCAATGTGCTCCTTCTCCTCACTGCTGGAGGAAGTGAGTTCCTCAGCCAAAATTCTGATATCATCATCCTTAGACATATTGCAAAAAATCGCCCAGGAGAGAGGGACAATATAGGTATGGAGTGCATCTTCTACTAGAAGCTTGATAAGCCCATGATGGGCCAGTTGGTCTGGTGTCCCTTCCTTCAATTTTATGCCACACTCAATCAATGATTGTAGGAGGAAGTAGGGGATGCTTAACTTTTGTTCCGTGGGTAAATCCATCTTATGCCTGAGTTCAGTTAGCAACTGGAAGTGATAACCATATACAATACTGAACCACCCCTCACAGGTAATATATTTCATAATCTAAAGGCTGACTTCGCTCCAAAATGACTGTAGGCTGGCTCTCCGGACCCCATTATTATCCTCTGAAAAATATTCCTCTGGTAGGAAGAATTCCTTTTTGGCCTTTTGGCCCAATTTCCTTTCCTCTTTATCCCAGGGTATCCCCAATGGAAGATCAGTGACTCTACTAATGAGTTGTGGGGTGAGCTTTAGGGTCAACCCTCTGAAATTTACAGTGGCTAGTGTCTTTGATTTAGGCTTCAGGGACCTTAGGAACTCCTCTGTTATCTCATCATTGTGACCTTGAATTTTGTCACAGAAGGTCATCGAATTTGCACGGGTAAATAGGTCTACCACCTCAGGAGTTTCTCGCAATTTCTTGGAATCCAAGGGTTCCTTTCTGATAAACCCTCCTGGCATGGTGAAAAATGCTCTGTTTTGGCTTGTGCTTTGATCAGAAGGGGAATTCTGTGTATGGTTTCCTCCTCAAAATGTTGAAGACAGTATCCCTCAGGTCACTTTGTATCCATTCCCCAGTTACAATGTTGTTGCTGCCCAAAACTCGACTGCCAAAAGGGAATTGGCTCTTACAGACAGGGTGCAGAGTTTAATGTTTATCCCCAACCACATAAAAATCAATTTTTTTTACGCACAGGCTTACTCTACAGTGGTTTTTATCGTTTCTATAGGAGGAATTTGCTAACAGGAACCGTGGAGGAGAATTAGACGCAAAACCCACTGAAAAATTCCATGTATTTTACAGGAAAACCACTATTCTTGAACCATAGGTAGACTTTATTTTAATTTTCCTACTCGAGCACGTCGAATTCACCACCTTTCGAAATATCATGCATGGGAATGGTGTGTTCGGGCCTACCTCTCTTCGAATTGCCAACTTCGACGTAGACAGTCCAAGTTTCTCTGCTATGTCGGGTTTCCTATAGATCTCCTTCCTGTAGAAAGCTTTTCTGGCTTCTGGAGGACGTCATGGTGCTTTTGGACAAGTCTGGGATGTGGGAGGATGTTGGAATGGACCGAGAAGCTCGGACTAACAAACTGCAGAGGAGCAGGACGCGTACTCTGCTGCAAAACAGTTGCAAGTGCAAATGATAGTGGTTCATCGTGAGTTATTTGGCCGAGCAATTTGAATTACTGTGCAATTCATGGCGTAGGGGTGAGCTGTCCAGGCCGATCCATTAGCCAACGTCACGGCCATCATTCCTCGGTGTGTCTCTGACCGCCATATCCTTTCTCTACCATTAACTGCCGCCATTTCTGCCAAACTGTCGATTCTCCCCAACTAGACACTTCCCACGTGTCGACTGCCCGTCTCTTTGGCATAATCGGGCTCGCTCAGATCCCACGAGGCCATCCGACTGGCTGTGGGTGGCTAGTTGACTGGCCACTGAACTTGCTCAATCTACACATTTCACAGTCATGAAAATTTCAGAGTATAGTCTATGAAATTCGGCGAATAAGGTTAGACACTTACCTGTGTGGCTGTGGACGTGTTCTGCAGGCTTCGGGACGTGGAATGATGGATTTTCTCGCTGCTGCTTCATGCACAGGCACTGGAGCTCCTTTTTCATTAGTTGATGCTGTATGCAAGACTTCGGGACCCGACCCTCTGGTTCTGAATGCTGCATGCACTGGCTCCGTCTGATTTCAGCTGCTGGTGTCTCCATAGTATGTGCTCCAGACGGATCAGCTGCTACAGGATTCATGTAGGACATCCTGTAGCTGCTTCTCCTCCTAGGATGCATGCTGAAACGATTAAGGTTGCATTCACAGATGAAGGGTCCTGATGGAGCCTTGACAGGTAGAGTGTGCGAGCCTCTGCATGCTTGATTTGTCACTTGGAGGAAAACAAAAAAAATTTAATCTGAGGAAACATAACTCTTGTATGACTGTGCAGGAATACATAACCAGATTGTTGCAATGGCGGTGGAAGGAGATGAAACATGTGGTGGATGGAAGAAAGGGGTGGCTGCATGCCCCATCAACAAATTTCAAGCTTTAAATCCCTCTCCAGAATCGATTCTGGCTTGCCCAAAGGCTCTACAGGATGTTTCTTGTAGAAATGCAGAACTTCCTATAGAAAGTCTTGAAACTTCCTATAGGAGGTTGAACCTCAACCAGAATGTGTCCAAATCCTGAAAAAAGTGAGTGTCCATGGAGGGAGTGTCTGTGAGGATGCCTGGTAACTTGGTACGAACCCCTGTCCTCGTTTTTGGCGACCTCCTTTTCTGCACTGTATTCTTGCAACCTGCAATAATTCTTCAGAGATTAAACCTGATTCTTTTTCTTTTTTTCTCCTTTTTTTTTTTGAGAGAGAGACAGCAGGGGTGCCTCCATGAGGTTTTCACCCTTACTATCTACCCTGGGCGCCTCAGAGAGGTTTTTACCTAAGGATCTTTTTATTCAAATTCTTTATTTTCTGAGAGACAGCAGGGGCGCCTCAGAGAGGTTTCGTCCAGGGATATTTTTATTCCTTTTTTTTTTTTGATCATCAAGGTGTGGCTGGAATAGAGGCAGAACCCTGCTCTATTACTAGCACCGATTTTTCCACAGTTTCAATGATCTCCTGCCTCGAAAGGGGTTTCCTGTAGATCTTCAGTCGATGCCCATTGACGAGCATGGGGATGGCTTCTTCATCAATGGTCTTGATAAGGACTGAACCATTGTCATTGCATTTCTCCATTGTATATGGTCCTAGCCATCTTGTTCTCAGCTTCCCTTTGAAATCCTTGTATCTGGAGTCATACAACAGCGCCCAATCTCCCGGCTGGAATTGCTTTTCATTAAGGTGCCGGTCATGCCATATCTTCCTCTGAAGTTGAACTACTTCTGAGTGGAGGAGGGCCTGCATTCTGTGTTCATCTAACCCATTCAGCTGCAATAACCTTTCACGTTGAGCATGGATGAGATCTAGGTCTAGCTGAGTTGCCATCCTCAATGTGTTGTACTCGAACTCTATTGACAACAGAGCTTTCTTCCCGTAGACCAGCTCATAAGGTGTGAAACTGGTTGTGGTCTTCCAAGTGGTGTTGTAGGCCCAAGTGGCCTCAACCAGGCGATCTACCCAATCCTTTATGCTGCTACTCACCACCTTAGTCAAAATCCCTTCCAATGCTCTATTAGTGACTTCCACCTACCCATTTGCTTGAGGATGATATGGGGTGGAAGTCCTGTGCTTGATCTTGTGATGAGAGAGAAAGTCTTCAATTAAGTTAGAGGTGAACTAGCTTCCTTGATCAGTGACTAACTCTCTTGGGTAGCCAAACTTGTAGAAGATATTTTCTCTTAAAAACTCAACCGCCTTTTCTTCTGTCACTGCTTTGATTGCCTTTGTTTCTGCCCACTTTGTCAGGTAGTCGGTACACACAATGATGTAAGACCTGTGCTTTGAAGGAGGGCTGATAGGACCCAAAAAATCCATGCCCCACTTCTCAAATGGCTCGAAGGTCACTTGAGGTTGAGAGGCATTTCATCCCTTGGAGTCAGTTTCCCCGTCCTTTGACATTGGTTACACTGGCTGATGTATCTTCTAACATCTTGATGAAGAGTGGGCCAATAGTAGACTGCTTGTAGAATTTTGAAGGTAGTCCTCTTTGTTGCAAAGTGGCCTCCACACGGTCCATCGTGACATGTTAGGAGAATGTCAAAGACTTCCTCCTCCCTAACACAACGCCTCAAGATCTGATCTGGGCCAAGTTTGAACAGGTTGCCCCTGATCCAATTGAATGGGGCACTCTTCCGTACAATTCTTCTCTTCTCCTTTGAGGATAGATGTGGAGGGAACTACGCTGAGACCAAGTAGTTTTCTATATCAGCAAACCACAGAGAGAGTACTGAGATAGCAAACAGATGTTCATCTAGCAACTGGTCATCCACTGTTCCTTCTTCACTTGCAGGCAAATCCAATCTAGACAAGAAGTCAACAACAACATTTTCTTTACCCGGTTTGTCGACAATAGTCAAATCAAATTGCTGCAACAAAAGTAACCATCTAATGATATGAGCATTTACATCAAGCTTATTCATTAAATATCTAATCGAAGCATGATCAGTGTGTACAAATGTTTGATAACCAGTGATGTAGTGTCGGAACTTGTTCAGGGAATGGACTATGGCTAGGAAATCTTTCTCAGTTACAGTATAGTTCATTTCTACCTTGGATAGGTTTTTGCTGACAAAGCATATGGCATACGGAAGTTTCTCCTCAACTTGTCCTAAGGCTGCCCCTATGGCTCTGTTCGAGGCATCAGTGTGGATGTGGAAAGGTAGGGCCCAGTTTGGGCCTCTCAAGATCGGGGCGGACACTAACTTATCTTTCAACTCATTCAGAGCCCCTTGACAGCCGTCAATCAATTTAAACTCAACATCTTTTCCTAAGAGGCCAAACAATGGTGAGGCTAGCTTACTAAAATATTTAATGAATCTTCTATAATATCCTGCTAAGCCTAGGAAACTTTGAACATCTCTTACCTTCTGAGGAGGTGGAATCTTTTTTATGATAGCAATTTTGTTAAGATCCACCTGTAATCCTTGACGAGAAATGGTATGACCTAACACGGTCCCTTCAGTCATCAGGAATTCACATTTTTCAAGACTGAGGGATAGGTTCATCTCAATGCACTTGTTTAAAACTTTTCCCAGGTTGGACAAGGCTTCTTGGAAGTTAGACTTGTAAAGAGTAAATTCATCCATATAGATTTCCACCGAATCATGAACCAGCTCAGCAAATATGCTCAATACAACTCTCTGGAAAGTGGCAGGAGCATTGCATAGCCCAAAGGGAAGGACTCGGTAGGCAAAGGTACCCCATGGAAAAGTGAAGGTGGTCTTATCTTGGTCCTCCAGGCTGATTTGGATTTGATTATACCCACTGAACCCATCTAGGAAAGAGAAGAACTTCTTCCTTGCCAGTCCATCCAACACTTGATCTATGAAAGGAAAAGGGAAGTGGTCTTTCTTGGTGGCTTTGTTCAGTTCTCTATAATCTACACAGATTCTCCACTTCCCATTGTTCTTGGGTACCAACACCAGAGGGGAAACCCATTCACTATCAGAGATGGGGTTGATGAATCCTGCATCCAACAATTTTTGCAATTCTTCTTTAATGATGTCCTTAAGGGCCGGATTCATTCTCCTTTGAGGCTGCCTGACTAGCTTACAGTCCTCTTTAATGTAAATATGATGGGTATAGACCGAAGGATGGACTCCTTTCATTTCCTTATAGCTCTAGGCAAAGGCCTCCAAATGGACACTCATTCTTAGGGTGCTTCCTCGTGCACTTGGGACAAAAAATGGCCAAAGCCCTCTCAGCTTCCTCTTTCTTTTGCTGAATTCAGAAGGTATCAAATTGCATGGAAATAGTCTATCTCATCTCACTTTTGAGGTCTTCCATCTGATTAGAAAACTCATGCTTGGAGAAGGTGGTACTAGCTGAAAGTGGATTCCCCCTACCTCTCTTCTGGGCTGCCCTAGAATGGTTTCTAAACACAGTCTTTATGTCCTCATAAGGTAGTTGGTAGATGTCCCCTCTAGCCAGATTGTGAAAGGTATCTAGAAGGTCTTCAAGGACTCCTCAGAGCAAAACCAGCTTCAGAGATTCCGGGTCAAGTGTGCACTTGGCCCGTTTATAACTAAGTTGGAACCTTTCCTCGTAATCTTCTAAAGACTCATCACTTCCCATGGTCATTCGAAAGATCTTTCCCTTGGTTTCCTTGGGCCTACAGTAGTCACGGTATTTGGTGTTAAAAGCTTGCTGCATCTGAGCCCAAGTGGTGATACTGTTTCCAGGTAACCCCATGAACCAGCGTAATGCTGCATCCTTGAGGGTAGAGGGAAAAGAGTTTCAACTTTTGCTCGTCCTCAGCATAGTCGTAAGTTCGATAAAGGACAACAAACTCAAACAGGAAGGTATCAGGGTCCTCAGTAGTCAATCCATGGAAGTGAGGTAAGGCTGAGGGACTTATGTTTTTCATTTTCATGTCTCCATTGGTCTCTCGGATGGGGAAGGCACCTTCTATTCTCTCATCTTCTCTTCTACTGTTTCTGTTTTTAGCCATGGCCTCAGACATAATGTTCTCTAGCTATTCTTCTGTTATAGGATCTTCGTATATCTCTGGAGGTTCACCTATAGGTTCTTCTGGCTCACTCTCACCAAATAAGAGTGAAGGTTGACTCAGTGATGTGGTGGGGGTGTTGGGTAGGAATTTTCCGGTTTTATCTCTGTTCCTATGAGGCATGAAATGGAAAGAATTTTGGTTTCTTTTGCTTTTTCTACTTGTACCTGCAAAACTAAAATAGATTGAACTACAACTAACTATCTTGCTGAAATGAGAATGCAGAATTAAAATGAAAACAGGAAAGGACTAATCTATTTTGCTGAAATGAAATTGTAGGAATGAAATGCTAAGCTACACTTGTAGAATTGAAATTGTGAAATTGAAATGCTAATCTACGCTTGCAAAATTGAAATTGCGGAATTGAAACGCTAATCTATGAAAGCAGGAAATGTCTACTCTAATTTTGCGGAAATGAAATTGCAGAATGGAAATGAAATAAACTACTTAGTGGAAGGTTGTAGTAGAAAATAGAAGAAAAACAGCAATCACAAATACTCTGACGCTTCCTCCGCAACGGTGCCAAAAAGAGTGGTGGGCTCCAGTATTGCAGCAATAATGCTGCAACTCCTGGGGCTCCCTTCTTTACCTTGGAAGCGACGGTGCTGTATGCACAAGTACTAGCTCTTGCTGCAATTGTCACCTGGTCAGCTGGCACAAGTCCGCTAGGGGCTCAAGCCAACTTCTATGAGCTCTAATAAGAAGCTTGTTAACTGATGGATGGAAGCTAACTCGAAGAAAGCTAATCTGCTTGCGAAAAGAAATTGAAAAGCTGAAAGAAAGCGCAAACCCTAGCAAACCCTAATCTGACCAGCTTGTCCTATTGATGTGGAAAAGAGGATGCAAGCTACTGAAAGAGATGCCATTACTTCTAGGAAGGTAAAATACATGTGTATAAACTACTTTTATTTGAAGAAAACATCTTTTTGTATTTTTGAATAAGTTGTTAGAATTATCATGCATAGGCTTTCACTGTTCTTGACTGTGCATAGGTGGATCGGTGAGAGGAAATGCTTGGAAGAGGTCAGGAAGGTTCAGTGAGGGCCTAAGGGGTCCCTAACACCCTTCCAAAGAGTTTCACATAGTTTGGCTATCAAGAAACCTCATTTGTGATCTTCTACAAGAAGTCTGCAGGGGTTCTACTGGATGTTCTGGAATTTCTACAGGATGTTCAGAAATGGGATTTTGGAGGATGGATGGGTGAAGAAAGATGAAGGAGTGGGTATGGGTGTAGGATAGGGGTTTGAGGTGGTCCAGGGACTGGTGGATGGAGTTGAGAGAAGATGTGGATGGCTGAATTTGTTCAAAGAGGGCTGAAGCAATATTGCACAAAAAGGTAGGGTTATGTGGGAAAAATGACAGACGTGAGGCAAGAAACCAAGTTAGGGGATGGAACAGATGGTTCTAATGAAGTTTGGGTGGATGAAGAAGTGGTACAAGTGCTCTGCATTTTATATTTCCAATTGAACCAATAAAGACTTGCAAGAAATGAAAGACCTAGTTATGCCAACCTAATCTGATCTAGTTAACAGTAAAGAGAATGAAAAAAAGCTTTATTTGCAAGGAAACCATGTATACTAACTATGCAACGAAGCATTCAAAGATTTGAACAGGTAACCAACTTCTGCAAACGAAAATCATACACTAGTGATTGCATGGCAAAGCAAAAATAATGTTTTTGTTTGGAACAGCAAGGTTACTTTGATCCCAGCCCCTGATCCTATGAGGGAGAGGTGAAATCAAAGGTGCTCGTTGGCCTTTTTCTGAAGCTTTTTCCCTGTTGATATCCTACCAACTTAATCTGAACATCAAAAGCCTTTATAATCATCAACAATGACCTAATTAATCAGCACAATTCAATCTACCTAACAGAAATGATTTTGCAAATGCAAAAAGGACAAATAACAATACATAAAGGAGAAATAACGATACATAAAGGAGGCCTTGGCTCTCAGGTTGGGCCCAACCCTAAGAGCTATGGCTCCTATAAAGAACTCAGAGCTGATGCCAAATAGAACTACCTATCATTATCAAAAAATAATCATCACGAGAAAGTTATACCACAGTGGCTACAAGAAAACGAGCTGAAAGTGACATCACTATAGTGAAAAAAATACAATAGTTCCAAAAGTAAACTATAAAGGTTGAGGCCTTCTTATTTATACATTATGAGGGGCCTAGCAGGCCTCCTAAATTCAAGGGACTCGGCTATCCCAACTGCTAGTAAACAGTCACTCTTCCCAAATCTTCTTGGCTGCCTTTAGGATCCATTTTGGTGGCCCGTGAGCTCGGAGTTGAGGGTGGAGATCCCGAGGAAGGGCCATTTAATGTCAGAGACAACCCCCCTACGAATCCTCACCTCAAGCTTGGCTGTCACCTAGCCCACAATTGCTTGGTTTTGCTCCACATTTGTCCAAAAAAACCTGAAATAACCACGTATTAGCCTCCTAGGTAGAGTGACCACCCTTATTCATTCAAATAACATAAACATACTAAAAAACATGCATAATCTATGAAAAATGAAGGATTGAACAAGGAAAATTAGGCAAAATGAGCCCAATAAGTTACCCAATTAGGGGCCCATCACCAAGTAGTGTGTGGAGGGGGTCTAGTTCAACTGGGCTGAATTCCTCTACGAGGAATTTTTTTTAAACTCTCGTGAAGCCCAGGAGTAGGGTAAGACCTTCCACTATGCGTGGTTGCTCTTATCCATATTGTTGGTAGTGGGAGAGCTACTGAAGGATAGTTAGTTTCCCAACATTGTCCGAGACTTACCAGAGGCCATGAAGTACGTTTCGATCTGGGCCACCAAGGACGCGAAACGAATTCGCAATACAAAAATTTTCTGGGTGCTCTTGGAGGCAAGCATTCGAATGTAGATCAATAGGAGGCCGCGCCTGTCACCTATGGTGCACAATAGTCTACAGAGTTTTGCAGACTTCAAAGCTGATATGCACAACATCTATATTAGGGCGCAGAAGGATCCAACGAAGTAGTGGATGAAACTACCATTTCTAGCCATTGACGATGTGATCTTTATTGTATTGGAGACATGGCCTCCCCAGTGGCATGCCCTAGATCTGGCGAAATTGGAGAAAGCGATAACACAAAAGAAGAAGGATGATGCCACGTTGCACATTACCCAACTGGCCGAGAGAAGGTGAAATGAAAAAGGGGAAGCTGAGGTAAGGGCAGTGCGCGAAGAAGCATAGGAAGCCGCAGAGCAGTAGAAGGCGACAGAAGCAGCAACAACAACGCATACAGCAGAGGCAACAATGGTACAGGCGGAGGAGGGCCAATCAATGTCCTCAAGGTAGGAGGCAGAGGACACATAAATAGCAGAAGGGAGCACGGACCTAGGGACCACGTCCACATAGTTCAAACGTCTGCGCCTCACAGAGAGATTGGGTCCAAGGAAGAAGGTTAAGCTTCAAAGCTGGCCATTGACTCGATCACCTTAATCGAAGGTGATCTCCATGACATCTGTGAGATGGTTCGCGATTTCACTAGTGAAGCGCTTCAAGAGTTTATGACGGAGCACCAGACTGTGTTGGATTCCCTCAGGGCATAGTTGCAGGAGTTACAGGTGTGGCCCCCTCAGGAAGGTACCTTGTCTACCCATGTTGCAACAGGCACTTCAGCAACAGAGCAGATGCTACACGCACGGATGGCTAACACAATAATGTTGCCAGAGGGAGTGTTAGTCTCGTCAAATGCGATGGATCAGATGTCACTTAACATGATGAAAGACCTTGGCCTTAACTTGACTTCCCTTCCCCGGGAAACACTATATCAGTTACAGGATGGGATAATGGTAGAGCTGTGGGCTAGGGAGAGTCGCGTGATCTAGGTTCTCAGTGAGAAGAAAATTAACATAGAACAACTTAGCTTGCAACGTGAAGAGTTGGTGTCGCAGAACCAACATTTGGTGCACACAGTAGATGACGCTTGCTGACACATCCTGGAGCTAGCCATCGCAGCAAATCTACGGTAGAGGTGTGGATCCACAGTTTGGCCAGTGGAGTCTGTGACATGAGAGAAGAGACGACAAGAGTACAAATGGAGATGAATCTCCAGATCGCCGAGCTGCAGTTGAAGGCGCAACCTTCCACTCCCTTGGAAATCAAAGAACAACGCGCCAATGCTATTTCAGCAGGGTTGGAAGAGATTGGAGGTGCAGTGCGCGACTGTACCAACATGTTGGAACATGCATTTGAGGTCCTCACGATGTTGCAGGAGCACCCCAACATCCAGCGGCTGGAGACAGAGGCACGCGAACTCCAAAAGTAGTATGACAGCATCAGAGGGACTGCATAGACAGTAGTCCTCACTCAGCGGCTTGTGAGGATGCAGCAAGCCAAGGTGTTAAACGAGCAGGTGGATGCAGCGTGCCATAAGGAAGCAGTTCTTAAAGTGTGTGTTCAACCATGGATTGATGAAGCCTTCACAATCATGAAAGATATTGAAGGAAAGCTTGCACAGATTTAGGGGATGCATGCCGAAAACAGAGGTCTCAGAAGAGAGAATGAAAGAGGTTCAAAAAGCAGCAACTCATTGCCCTGTGGACATCAAAACTGTTCGAGACCAGCTGGAGGGACTCCGCGCCAAGATCGCCGCACCAACAGAGTGACTCGAGGACGAGTCACGATGTTTGTGTTGGGGGCTTGTTGGGCATGGAATCCCCCCACAACATGTTTTGGGGCTCAAAGCCTAAGTTTTGAGTTGTTATTGTTGTAAATACTCCACAAATTGTGGGCGGAGAGCACAAATTGTATGTTAAAGTCATAGGGTTGTCTACCCTAATTTTTGAATGTAGTGTCAGCCTACCCATGGTTCACGGACCATGGGATTGTATAAATAGAGCGAGGCTCTAAGTTACAAAAAAATGGATGGATAGAATAAGATAGCAAACATAGAGAAAGAGCCTAAGTATCTTGGGTCGTAGTATTAGGAAGAGGCTCTGCAACTGAGTGCGCAGAGGCCTAGTAGAGTCCACAGCTGAGTGCGCGGACCCCTGCAGCTGAGTGCACAAGGTAGAGTTGAGTCTGTAATAGAAGGAAGATAATAATAAAGAGAAGTTTTATCTAAAATCCATGTATCTGTTCTTAAGTTATTACAGGTTTGATATCATTGGCAAATATACTATTTATTTTCTGTGCACACTTATATGAATTGTGAATATTGTTAACTGAAAGCATACAAATAAGTTAAGTTAATCAACTAATATTAGGATACGAGTAAGGAATTGGGTAATAATATTGTTTGGTCCCCGAGTATGGTTGCGCGAAGGCAACATCTCAGGCTACGATGTACGAGTAAGTGTGCCTAGCGACGTGCGTGCAGGGTCGAACTACGGACCACTTGAAACCATCAGACATTTGCAGGGTGCAGAAACCTGGTTCTAGCACCCTCCCATACTACTTCGGGTGATACCTCAGTCTGCGCTCTGCGGATTGTTTCTGAAAGGGCCAGTAGTACGAAATTTGTTTGGCTAAATCACCTCTCAAACTGGGTCAGGCCCCAACAAGCCAACAGGAGTTGCAGCACTCGGTGCAATACCAGGGCTCACCACCATGTACACCAATGTGAGTATGGAACACAACTCCAATATAGATAAGAGAGAAGTTGCACAATACCTCCTTAAATAATAAAATAAATTGCTCCAAATACCCAAATATATTCATACATCCAAATCACCTCCCTTCAATAATGACTACATGATCCCTATATAGGAATATTCACACATGGCACATTATTAGGCTAGCCCTATTACATATACATTTACACATTGCATGAGCTTTTAACACCATATATTCTCCCCCTTGCGTTTATATCATATACATTTAATCCCATATATGCCCCCCCTTGGGGTCATATAATATACACTTAACTCCATATATACCCCCCCTCAAGGTCATATTGTAGTAGCCTCCTTCAAAAATATTTGTCCTCAAAGATTTGCAATTAAGGGTGTTACATGTGATGAAAACATATGGTTGGGTTTCCTTATATTCCTACATTCCTCTTGCTATTGGAAATGATCCATTCATCCAAACTCAACTCTTTTCGGTCTTAATCCTTGATGACTAGTTGTTGCATGATTTTATTTTTTTGATTCCATGTAGTGTTATTATGTCTTTTCCAATTTGTAGTAGTTGGTATCCTTTGATAATATCCCATTGAATAATGATTTTGTGATGCTTTATTCCATGAATATTGATGAGTATTCAAACATCTTCATTGATAATGCTGATATTGATCTTTTTGTCTTCCATTAAATATACCTTAGTAATGAGGATGTAGATATAGGTTCACACTTGATAGTGTTCCTTCACATTCCACACTCATTTCATTTGTCTTCCTTTAAAAGGAAATGGTGTCCTCTATCCTCTTTGCTTTGTACTTGATTACTCTAACCTCAGAGATATTACCATCATATTTAACATGCACATCCTCTGGATGGAGTTCAACTTCTTCAAGTATCTTCTACTGGCCTTCTTGAACCTTGTCTTCTTTCTCTTTTTGATGTTGCATTGTGACTTCATACAACAAATTATGATGTCCTTCAACTATATAATACATTTCTAATTTTACCTCATCCATGTCTAAGACTTCTTCAATCTTTTTGCAAATTTCCTCTTCAAGTATTTTAGTCATCTCTTCCTTTAAGACCTTCTTTATTCTTGATTTTGACAATGATTATTTTCTTCTCTAAATATCTTGACCTCATCCATATTTCTTCATCTTTCTTTTTCAATTCTTCCATTAACTCATCTTTTTCCCGCCTCCCTTTGCCACCCTTTCCTTGTTTTAACTTTTGAACCTCCTCACGAGTGCTTCATTAAGGTCTCGTATCTTAGATAGATCACCACCCTTCTTCTCAATCTCTTCCTTAGCTTATTTTAATTCATATTGAATTTTTTTATATCATGTCCACATTTGTATCTCTAATCCATTTTTTTTCAAATATTTCCAATGTGTTGTTCTATCCAGTCTCAAAATAAATACTATCCCGCCAATTCAATAATTCATAATAAAATTACTTTCCTACTCTTGAAGTGTAAATAAAATTTTCATTTACTAGCCTCAACCATTCATTAGGATTCATTTCATTTGTGTTCTTCCTCTCCATTAAATTTAGGTATTTCCATTGATTCTTAAGTAAGGGCTAACCAAACCCCCAGATTACAACTCATAGTTAACAACAATGATCTCAAATGTTTATCATCCTCTTTCAATTATATTCTTCTATGTTTTATATTTCCAATGGATTTTGAATCACGTCAAACAGACATCTGAGTCAAATGTAATGATAGTTTGAAGATAACATACATTTAAAAACCCTATTATGGCATCTATCTTTCTTGTCTAACTTTATTTTGGTGTATATATACATATACAATTTCAATCCTTTTGAGTATGAAAATTTGGCCTATAGTATTTTAATTTGTCTTCTCTATAATTCCATAGATTTGATCAAAATTTGATGTGTCGATTGAAATTTATTACAACTTTCCCAAAACTTGTTGATTTTTGGCCCCTTCCCAAGAGAAAAATTGTATAATGTGCCACACGTCCAAAGTTCTAAAATTAACTTTAAAATGTTTACCAAGCAACTTTACTATGTCTCCTTATATGCCTGAAAATTTCACAATATGAAACTTTTGTGGGACAAAGTTACAATGAATCTACCAATATAGTTTCTTTTAAATTTGGCTTTAGGATCATTCACAAACTCTAACTTCCAAAAGGTATATCTCCAAAATTATAACAAACCAAAATATAAAATGTTCACCACCTATAACTCGATAACTCTACTCAGTGTCCTCAATTTTTCACCTTATGAAGCTTCCCAAAACCAAAATTATAATGAAAATTCCATAATAACTTGTTTCAAATTGATTTTAGAATTAATCACAAACCCTAACTTCCACAAGGGATATCTCCAAAAGCATACAAGCCCATATTTTAAATTTTGATAACTTCTAATTTGATACCTTTTCTTACGATCCTAAGACTTTTTTATGTCTAAATATTCCCATAATGATAATTATAACAAAAATTCTAAGATTTCTCATTTGAAATTGAATTTAGGACAATTCACAAACCTTAACTTCCCGTTGATGCCTAGAAATGTCCTGGCTCAACACGAGAGGAATTGCCTGGTTAGAATCCCATTTAGACTCCTTTCTGTTGAAGTGGTAATCCTAACTAGTTTAATGGGTCTCCAATTACCCTTATTCTAAGTCTAGCCTAAGGTTAATATAGCCTATACTATCTTATATGTACAATTATCTATATACAATCCTTGAGTTTATTAGTGCAAGATATTAACGTTATTTATTAATAAACTCAAGGGAAAGGAATTATACTTATGTTAATGTTGCATTAATGACAATTCCTTTTTGTCGACTAAAATCAGGGCTTAGTCTAGCCACAATTTGGTTTGCTCCTACAAAAGGAGACTTGAATAAATGAAATAATTTAAAGTGAATGCAAACAAAAACAAATCCTAAGATGGAAGATAACGAAAAGGGGTTCCTCCTTGACCAAAAGAAGGATAACCTTACTCTCAATCAAGGGGCCAAAATTGAGACAAGGGGAGAGAACCGTATTTGAACCCAAGATTAGGATTCATTTGTAAATCCTCAAAAGGATTTGGAGATTTACAAATGGTTTATGCACTTATGCAACAAAATGACCTAAATAAATGATTATTAAAATGACTTCAATCACATACCCCAAATTCAATCATGTAACATGGATTCATTATAATATCTACATCAAACTAAGGAAATAATTCCTAAGCTTAATATAAGGTAAACTGAGGTTAATCTATAATGAGAAAAACAAATGATTATTTAACCATGAAAAATCCACTCTATGAGTCCATCCCGATTATCACGAATTTGGTCCTGCAAAATCCATGAATGGGATTATAAGAAAGTTAAAATTCATTCAAAACATTTTATTGGTCCATGTCAATATTCTCTTGAAAACAACTATAGTTTATGTGTGTGTTATAATACGATATTTATAAATTGTAGAAATTTGATAGAAATTGCATCAGCTCAAGATTCCAAAATAAAAAATAAGAGACACAATTCTACTCTATTGATCCACAAAATTGAAATCAATATTTAGAACAACATGTATAAACATGCAATAAGAAAAACCACAAGTACACAATGATTTCTAGGGGAACCCAACTGGGAAAAACCCCTCAAGCCTCTTTGTATTAGTTAGTTGAATAGAGAAACTATTGCGATTGCTAGCTCTAGCTCTGAGCTCAACATTCAAAAGAATAATTGTTCTCCCTACTGAATGAGAAACTCTGGCCAACACTTAGCCAATTATTTTCTCACCTAGCCTCCTATTTCCTTGCTCAATTCCTGAGGAAATTAACCCTTAAAAGATAGAAATTTCCTCCTTATTGCACAATTCCCAAGGATTGATCTTCTGACCTCATGCAACACCTGTACAGTCAAACGAGTGTACAAATCATGTAACACTGCCTTATCATATCCACTTCAGCTGAGAAATTCAAAATCCTTACATGCATGATCTATTTTGGGTTGATTGATCAGTTAATTGGTAGATCTCTGAGTTAGACTATTGTCGCACTACACAATTTACCTTGAACTGACTCTATCAATAGTTAGAGGTTAGTTAATAGAATACAACTGAAAATAACTTAATTGGATTACTAAAATTTAACAATCACACATGCATGACTGAACTCAAAGTCCACTAACTTGAATTTACTGAGCTAACTGAGTGAAAATATCCATGTCACATTATTTAAGTGCCTCTAAGTTGTCCTGTTGATATGGAAATTTTATTTACTCAATTTGAATAAGGCTAAAGTCAAATTGAGCATTTCTTGCTACATTTTTTCAACACTCCCTCTTAGCAAGAAAGGGATTTTTCACCACCCTTATATTTCACTTTGGAATTCGAATTTACCTCTTGACAATTCCTTTGTCAGATCCCAACATATTTCTCTTTAGTTGGAATGTATTATAGCAACATAATTCTCCTCTGCACAGTCCCACAGATGAAGATACTAGATATTAATGTGCTTGGACCTATCATGAAATACTGGATTCTCAAAGAGCTTAATGCAAATCTGATTATCACAATATATCATTGTCAGATCCATCTCCTGACTGAAAAGACCCACAAGTATTTTCCTCATCTATATGACCTCACATGTTGCTTGAATTCCAACCATGTATTAAACCTCAGCTGAGCTAAGTGCCACAAGCCTCTTGTTCATATTGTACCAGGAAATAACGACGGACCCAACACTGAAGATAACACCTAAAGTACTTTTCCTGTTTGATGGAATCCCTTCCAAATTTTCATCAGTGAAGCCTTGAAGCTTCACTTCATTTGTCCTCTTGTACCTTAATCCATACTCAGTAGTGCCTCTGAGGTATTGTAACACATGCTTTGTTGCCTTCCAATACAATTTGGTAGTCCTCACCATAGCTTGACTTAGCTGGTTCACTGCATAGCACATGTTGGGTCTTATGTTCACGAGATACATCAAAGACCCCAAAAGCTTTTTATAAATGGTAGCATCAATCTCTTTACCTGGAGTGGCATTCTCCTTGCTCCAGTTTGTAGCTAGAGGTGTGTCCATAGGCTTACAATTCTCCATGTGAAAAATCTGAAGTATTTCAGAGGCATACTTTCCATGAGACACAAACAATTCACCATCTAATTTGTATTTGATCATTATATTGTTTTTCATCCATCTCGATGCATTTGGAGTGGAAAAAGTGAAGGAATCAACTCACAAGACTGTTTTGTACCGGTGGGACCCAATTTGGTGAAACGACGTTTTAAACCTTCTACGATCATTTTGAGGCATCAAATGAATTTTTTTGGGGTAAAAATTTTCTACTTAAGTTAAGCACCTTTTCATGCTATTATAAACACAGAGATTTCCAACAGTGCAAGAATCGTGTCAATCAGAGTCCATATGCAAAAGTTATGCCACTCAGAAGTTGACCTTCCTATTTTCACACCTATAGTTTGGGAGGATGTTGCATCATCCCCCATTATTCATGGGAAAGGGGCTAGCCATGTGTTTGTGATGTAAAAGACTCTATAAGAGTCTATTTTGTAACTCTAGTTAAGAGTTGATGTAGCCAAACTTAACCACTAGTAGGCTATTGGGTTGTGTTATAACCGAGCCACTAGGAGGAAGAGACATTCCATTCTTTCCATAAAATTTTGTTCCATAGTTGAGCAAAGATAGCCAAGAGAGATAGGAGGTAGAGCACACAGAGAGGATCTATGCACTATAGTAGCCCAAGAGCCACAAACATTACTTCTTTGTATCTGCAACCATATTTCCAACTGAGAAAGAGAGTGAAGCGACCTCACCTTCTAGCTGGGTTTTCTCCCTAAAGGGTTTCCCAGAGAGCATATCTTGTGTTATGTGTGTGTGATATTATTTTTGTTGTTCTCTATTTTTCTGCTTGATTTACTTTTACATGCATGGAATAATTATAGTTAATTTTACAGATTTAGAAATTAAATAAAACTTTAATAGTGTAGAATCTCATATTTTTAATATAATACTATCAGATATGTTGTGATGAACTATTCAGTGGAATATCCACAGCAGTTTACGGATCATTTGGTATCAGAGTGGGCTTGTTTAATTATTTTGTGGAGATTGCAGGGATCTAGATCAGTGAGGACAAAAATCGTAAAACCCTAATCATGGGTGATGAATTTGTAAATGAACCTCGTGATCTTGTAGAGGTGAGGTTTTCGTGGCTCGAAGAACAAGTCACAGATATAAACCACAATGTCAACCTCCTCATGGTAGCCCTAAGCAATAAGTTGGGGATATTTGGAGAAAAAGGGGGTTCAAATTCAGAGGACAAATCAAAAGGGGGATCGGGAAGATGCAGATAACCAATCAAAGAAAGAACTCGGAAAAGATCAACCTAGTTTGATCGTGAACCAATCCCTATTTAAAGTGGAAGAAAAAGTCAATATCAAGCCATATCATGGAGAGATCAATGCTTTGAAGCTAAACCATTAGTTGTAGCAAATGGAAGTTTATTTCAGTGTCCATTAGATCGAGGAAGGGTAGAAGATCTCATTTGCACAACTGAAATTGGAGGGCCATGCACTGACTTGGTGGGAGAGCCACACGGAAACCCTGTGGTTGGAGGGAGAACCTCTAATGACTAAGTGGGAGGATTTAAAAACCCTCATTAAGTCACAGTTTTGTCCCACTGGATATGTGGAATACTAGTGGATTCGGTGGCATTACTTCAGGCAAAAGCTAGGCCAAAGCGTGCAAGAGCACACCACAGAATCTAGAATTATAGCTATAATGTTGGGTATCTCTCCAAATAACCTAGATGTACTTCTCAAGTATTTGGGGGCTATGAACCACCATCTGCATGAGCAAGTGATGTTGCTCAAGCCTAAAATGATGGATGAGGCTTGTGTACAAGCACAATACCTGGATAACATAGGCTTGAAAAGAGCGCAATCAAGTGGATTGAAGCAAAAGGAGAAACAAGATGCTTCTAAGGATGGGAAAAATAAGAAAAAAGAGAGAAAAGATAAAAATACAGTAGCCACAACACATCAGTGCAAATATCCTAACAACCAGTGCAACCACTGCAACATTGATGACCACACAGAGGAGATGTGTTGGAAGTTGCACCCAGAGCTAAACCTAAAGAACAAGAGGAAAGATTAAAAGAAGAAGAATCTCATGGCCACTGATTTGAGCAATCAAGTTGAAAGCAACTCAAATGTGGATGAGAATATCACCTGTACATCAGTGCAGAAGGAGATGAATCTGAGTAGCTTTCAACAATAGGAAGAGAAATAAATGACCAAACTCTTCCATGTAAAGATACATGTCAAGAAGACGAAAATTGATGGTCTGTTTGACTCAGGATCATAGGTGAATCTCATTGCAGTAGAACTAGTCAAGAAGTTGGGGATGAAAGTTCATGATCATAAAAACCCATATCCACTGGGATGGGTACATAAGAGAGCTGAAGGTAACAAAACTGTAGAATTTTCCTATAGATGCACAAGCTCATGTAATCTCCTAAAACAAGAGATAAGAATCTACTTCTACTCTTTACAGTGGAAGCAAATAAAAATCGAGCAAACAATAATCGAAAAAATGAAGAACATCAAGGGCACATAACACAATAAATATTCAAGGAAAGCCAAAGTTCAAAACCCCTCTACTATATTGTATTAATCCAGAAAATCAAGATGAAATTACAATGCTTGTTCTCTCAAGAACAATCTCAGAACTCAATAAATTCAATCTCCAACTCATAAGCAAGCTCAAGGCCAAAGCTTAGCCTCTTCACAAGCTCTCCAAGTCTCTATTCCAATGCAAAATTCCTATGGAGGATAGCTTGTATTTAAAGGGAAATAAAGCCTCTAAAGATTGCGCAATCCCTTAAGGATCAGTTCCTGATTGCATGCACTATCAGTGTAACTCAGAAAAATATAAAACAAATAGTACACTGTCCCTGCACTCTAGTCTCAACTGGGTCTTTCTCAGAATCGACATGCATGAGTTTATGATGAGGGAATATTCAATTAATTGGAGTAGCACTAGTTGAGTGCACTAATATATCAACTGACTGTTAACTCACTATTAGTTCCTCAAACAATTTGGAACTAATTTAACTGGACTTAACTCAATAAACTGAGTTAACTAATTACAACTCATACTTAACTCATCCTAAAACCCTATAATATAGGGAGAACATATCCATGACTTCATAAAGACTTCCAACTCGAAATTCCTAAGTTAATTAAGTTAATTAAACTTAATTAGATATTTACAAGATGCTACAAGAAAAGAATTGCAACTTAATTCACAATTTAACTCAAGGACAAATTAAATTGGAATTTCTGGATTCTATTTTTAACATTTCTTACTGCTATTTTCAACACTCCCTCTCAACAAGAAGGGAATTCAACTCGATCCCAATCCTGAACCTTTGGAATGATCTGCATGCAACACTTCTCTCAAGTGTTGTAGCTCCAACAAATCTAGAAACAAAAAACATCCAACCTAAATTAGAATGATGCCTCTGTCATCAAAGTCTTTGACTACTATTGCCTCTATCGACTGAAAACTCTGCACTTATGTTGAATCTTCCTTTCTACACTTGTTGTCAACCCTCTCTACGCTCCTTAAGTATTTGACTGCTCTAGCCTCTGTCACTTTGATTTCTGACTGCATCAATCCCACTGATTCCTCCAACTACTATCTACTTTGGGCTCCCGTAGAAAGGTATGATCCATGAGATAAAACCACTCAATGGACACTGCTCAATTTCAGCCCTCTTGATACTATCACTTCAAATCACCCCACCTCACACCTGAAGGTATGGATGCATGTGATCCCTCTGTCCACTTGGCTCGAAATTTCCCCATATTGGAAGTCTCTGCATGACTGGATGCCTCCACTCAGTCTCCTCTCGACTTCTCCAATTGTGGCTGATCCACAATTTCCTGAGACTGCTTTTGAGACATTTTCTTCTCCACTTGAGTGGATCTATCCACTTGGTCTCCTCTCAGCTTCTCTAATTGTGGTTGCTCCACAACTTCTTGAAGCTGCTTCAGAGGCTTCTTCTAGGGCTGCATGTTGAGAGATAATTTACTCTCTCTCTCAACCACCAAATCTCTAACCTTTGACTTGCTCCTCAAGGCTTTGCATGCATCTTGAACCTCAAGAGATTACATGTTCTTGGCTAGCACACAAATATGTTTCATGTGTCGCGTCGTCATGAAATTTTCTAGAAAAGCGATGATGTTAAATCAACAATATCTCCCTCATCCGAACTCCGATTCGGCCAATTTTGTTTTTGAATTTGGATATTTTTTCACAAAGAATCCAGATATTCTATTTTTTTTTGAATTTTTTTCACAAACAAATTCAGATCTGCTCTACAAAATCGTGGCCCAAAACTCAAAACTTCGAAATCTCTTCTAGTATACTGTTCTCAGCTTTGATACCATGTAGAAAATTTCTACAAATCTAGCTCCGATACCATGTAGAATAATTTCTACAAATCTAGCTCTGATACCATGCAGAAATTTCCCGTAGATTCAAAATCTCATGTAATCTACTAAAACAAGAGACAAGAATCTACTTCTACTCTTTATAGTGGAAGCACATCAAGATTGAGCAAAACAATAACCGACAAGAGCAAGAACATCAATGGCACACAACACAATAAATATATAGGGAAAGCCACAACTCAAAACCCCACTACTATCTTGTATTAATATGGAAAATCAAGATGAAATTACAATGCTTGCTCTCTCAAGAACAATCCCAACACTCAGCAAATTCCATCTCCAACTCATAAGCAAGCTCAAGGCCAAATCTTAGCCTCTTGACAAGCTCTCCAAGTCTTTATTCCAATGCAAAATTCCTATGGAGGATAGCTTGTATTTAAAGGGAAATAAAGGCTCTAAAAACTGCACAATACCTTAAGGATCAGTTCCTGATTGCATGCACTATCAATGCAACTCAGAAAAATCTAAAACAAATAGTACACTGTCCCTGCACTCTAGCCTTAACTTGGTCTTTCTCAAAATCAACATGCATGCGTTTCTGATGAGGGAATATTTAGTTAAATGAAGTAGCACTAGTTGAGTGCACTAATGCATCAACTAACTGTTAACTCATTATTATTTCCTCAAACAATTTGGAACCAATTTAACTAGACTTAACTCAATAAATTGAGTTAACTAATTACAACCCATACTTAACTCATCCTAGACCCCTATAGTATAGGGAGAACATATACACGACTTCAGAAATACTTCCAACTCGAATTTCCTAAGTTAATTAAACTTAATTAACTATTTACAAGTTGTTATGAGAAAATAATTACAATTTAATTCAAGGACAAATTAAATTGGAATTTCTAGATTATATTTTAAACATTTCTTGTTGCTATTTTCAACAAAAATAGTGTGAAATTAGATTTACTATCAGTGCTAATTTTATTGATGAAGTGGATTTGGATGTGGTTCCCCTTGATGTATGTGGAGTCATGTTTGGGAGTCCATACATGTACATGCGTGATGCAATATTATTGAGGAAAGCTAACCATTACTAGCTCATTAAGGATGGAAAATCATTCATCATCAATGCACACAAAGGTAAGTAAAAAATTTCACTCGTAAGTGCCAACCAAGCCAAGAAATTGACCAGTTCTAGCAAGAAGTATGTTTTATTGTTTTTAAGAGAAAATCAGTATGTAGAGGAGTCAATAAGAGGTAAGGCATCCCTAGAGGAGTGTACTAAGAAACAAAAACAACAATTGGAGGAGTTGTTATAGGCATACAAGGATGTGTTCCGAGAGCGCAAAGGGCTACCCCCTAAGAGAGAAGTGGAGCACGAGATCCAACTATTTCCAGACTCCCCATTGCCAAATATTGGCTTGTACAGGCGGTCTGTTATAGAAGCAAGTGAGGTGAAGAAATAGTTGCAATAGCTACTAGAAAAGGGTGTCATTCATTCGAGTACATCACCATGTGGTCACCCATAATCATTGTTCCAAAGAAGGATGGGACTTGGCAGATGTGTATAGATTACAGGGTTTTGAATAAAATCACACTCAAGAACAGATACTCCCTGCCGAGGATAGACTGTCTATTAGATCAGTTGCAGCAAGCAAAGCATTTCACCAAGCTAGACTTGAAGTCTGGATATCACTAGGTTCGAGTCAAAGAAGAAGATACATGGAAGACCGCCTTCAAAACCAGACAAGGTTTGTATGAGTGGTTAGTTATGCCATTATCCCTATCTAATGCACCAACTACACTTATGAGATTAATGACTGATCTACTACACCCTTCTATAGATTCATTTGTTATTGTCTATTTGGATGATATATTGGTATATAGTGTTACTTGGCAGGAGCATATTTCACATTTGACGCAAGTTCTGGAAACATTGAAGAAGCACCAACTGCTACAAATCTCAAGAAGTGCGAGTTTGTGCAACAGTCCTTAGCGTATTTAGGATATGTGATTGGTGGAGGATAATTGAAGATAGATCCTTCCAAGATGGAGGTCATCATGAAATGGTTGGTGCCTACTAATGGTACTCAGGTTAGGAGTTTCATTGGAGTAACACAATACCTGAGAAAATTCATAGCCTCATTTTCAGCGATAGCAGCACCGCTCCACGCCATAATAGCAAGTGAAAAGAGTTTCTAGTGGGGAAAAGGGTAGCAAAAGGATTTCAATGAGTTAAAGAAGAAGATCAGTGAAGCACTAGTTTTGGCATTACCAAACTTGAAACAACCATTTGAAGTGGAGACAAATGCGAGTGGGTATGCTATGGGAGTTGTCTTGATGCAAGGATGAAATCTTGTTTGCTACCATTCTAAACTATTTCATGGGGAAATTCTTAACTACCCTACCTACGATAAGGAACTCTATGCCATGGTGCAAGCTGTGAAGAAGTGGAAG
>APFE031499246.1:2607-54789 GCA_000404065.3 Pinus taeda
ACCATTAGTGGCCATTTCTTGTAGCAACTTATTCAAATTTATCTTCAATTCTTCCATCTTATCGTCCATGCCATTCATCTTAGCTTCCATGCCATCCATCTTAGCTTCCATATTAACGTGCATGCCATTCACATTATATTCCACACCGTTCATCTTGACTTCATTTACCTTTAGTGAGAATGAAATTTGTTGTATTTGGTCTTGTAATTTTGATATATCATGTTGCATTTCTTCCTCTTCTTCACGAGTCATGCTAGATATTTCAAGTTGCTTACTAGGTGTTTCCATTTTCTTTCTTTGGAGCATTAATTAATGCTAATAATTCTTCACTATTCCCTTTGAATTCCTTCAAACTAATTTTTCAAACCAATCTTATGCAAAATTTTAAAAAAACTACACAAATTTTTTTCACTTTGTAAGAGCTCGATATTGAATCTGTTGTATCTCTGTAATTGTGGATCTCGAGCATTTGAAATATAGTTCTATGGTATCTCTCTGAGTCCTCTTGCTAACCCCGCAAGTCTGATCAAGATTGGATTCTCCGAGGAATAGTTATGCCAAATCTCCCATGTGACCTGATTATAAACTAGTTCAGTAGAGCGAACTTGTACGACATGCCATGTGTCAGTGTTTTGACCTTAGTACCTGAAACTGATACACAGAAAACTGCAAGCCGTCCTCTTTCTAAAACTTCTTACTAAATTTAAATTTGATGCTCAAAACAAAAGTTATGACAATTTTCCCCAGGTCACCTATTTGGAATGTAATTCAGGAATCTACAAAAACCCTAACTTCCTTAGATCGTATCTCCGCAAATATAGTGAGACAAACTCTAAAATTCAGACCAAAGTTCAAAATGATTTCAGATAAAATGGGTTTTTTTTGTAGCCTCTGAAACATCACAAAATATATATATATATGTATATACTATATATAATATATATTTTATATATATATATATATATAATATTATTATATTATATATATTATTTATAATATAATATATATATTTATTATATATTAATATTATATGTATATATAATAAATAATTAAAATAATAAATAAATAAAAAATAAATAAAAAATAAAATAAAAAAATAAAAAAATTATAGCGACAATGCCATGATGCCCTATTTGGAGTAGCTAAACACTAGAATCCAAAGCTTTGATACGAAATGTTAGGAAACTAGCTCACAAAAAGATAAAAAAGATAGATCAACGCCTTAGAATTCAGCCTCTTTGAGGAGGAAACCTCCTTTACATTACACAAATGAACAATTCTTGGATGATACACATGACTAAACCTCCCTTCTATATATAGAGGAGTCTAAGGGGTCATAATATAATCAAGCCGACATAACAGTACTAGCATAAGGGCACAAAATAAGAATAGTGAGTTTCTATGGGGCACACTAATAACAATATGGGGACAATATGGGCACAATAATAATAATAATGGATACAATGACAATAGTAATGGGGGAATCACTAGTATTATAGGGGCTTAAAGGTTCTCTACCTCAAGTTTGTAAAGATTGTATTCGTGGGGAATGCAATAGTTTGAAACATACTTTGCAAGAAGAAGGTGTTCATAAGAATGCACTTGAACAAGAGAGTTGTGAAAGCTCTAAAACCATTCAAGATATTGATGGTTTTCCAAAGGGATCCACTTCTTCATTCGATTCACCTCCTCATGAAGGCAATAAATGTGAAAGAGAAAGGTATAAATCTGATTTCAATAATATTTCTTTTGATTATGTAAAGCATGATAAATTTCCCCATAAGCATTGGAAAAAAATTGCATGTTCCTTTTGTGGTTTGGATAAACATAGTGCTTCTAGATGTTGAAAGAGAATGGCCACATACAGGAAACTTTTGAAGAAAAGGAGGCAAGAAGCCAAACGTCCATTAGACAAGGCAAATCGTGTTGTCAAGAAGATGCACGTGTGTTGCACTTACTGACATAAGCAAGGACATATTGCTGCAAAGTGTTGGACTCTGAATCCAACAATGCTTCCACATAAGGTGGGAAGAGAAAATGGCAAGAATGGAAAGGAAGTTTCCATAATTGATGTGCTACAGGATGATTCACATGTTGATGTCAATGTGCAGACAAAGGAAGCACCTTTGATATGGATTGGTAAGAAATGGTTAGAGTTCTTATCCAAATAAGGTTGCATGTCTTTTGATTTGATGCATTTCTTTGCCAATGGAATGCAAGTTGCAAGGTTTCCCCAAAAAGGTGAATGGAAAAAGTTGAGTATGAGAGTCGCTTTATTGCAGCAAAATTATATTCATTTCAGCTTTGTATGTACATGTACATATGATTGAGGATGTTGTACTTAAGATAGTGCTTAAGAGAAAGTTGAAGAATGGAATAAATGCATGAGAATAGTATGTATGAACACAGGGATGTTGATGATTTCCTTGTATTTGAACATGTATGTGTAATTGACTTGATGGTTGATTGCTTTGTTTAAAACATGCATGTAATGTCATATTGACTTGGAAAAATTTTATTTAGATTGAAAAAGGAGATAATGATGAAATGTTTCACAAGAGGTGGAATTCTTTCTACTTTGAAAAAGAATCATTAAGTTCTTTTTGTACATGCTTGACTTGAAGAGTCAGTTGTTTGAAAAGGCATGTTTTTTGTCGGCTTGTTATTCAGTCGATCATTTGTATACAAGATGTAAAGACATGATGTGAAATTTGTTTCTTTTGATGAAGTAACAGTTTATGCCATCAAGTTGTTTTCTTGTATTATGTTGTTTTTGACAAGATGTCAGAAGAACGTTTGTTTGAGCCACCTTGGATCAATGATCAAGGTAGTGATGTTCAGCTACCTTCTGTAAACTTCTTAACATAAGTTCTGAAGGAAAACCATTCTTAACAGGAGGACAATTGCATTCAGAAAGAAAAGTGTTGACTACCTTCAAGTTTTGGTACAAGGCAAGTGTATGGAGGCTGAAAGAAGAGGGTGTTGGTACTCTCATCTACTGTACAAATCAGTATATCACTCTTTTTGGGTCCAAAGATTCTCAATGGGGAGGAGTGATCAGATATTGATCATCAACCTTAACGCAGTTAAGAATAAGGTTGCAAACAATGTACATGCAGTTGCAATTCACATGACCGCCAGTCCTACGTGAATTAGCGTTAAAAGGTTAATATTAGCTTTAAGCGCTAAAACCTTTAGTAAGCGCCTTTTTCTTAAAATATCAATCAAGCACGTGGGTGGTCTTGGAAAGACGGTAAACGGTTTCTTGCGCAGGTGAAAGGTTGGAAGTGGTATTCAACCAAAAGCACGTGATTAGCCTCAGCAGGTGACACGTAGCAGGGAAAAACTGCTTTTCTTGCACGCCCTCGATTTGGTATCGGTCATGCAAAAATCTGCGCAAGATTGCGCGATGTCCGTTAGATCGAGCTGGGTCACATCAACGATGGAAATTGTCCAGGCTAGTTGGCCAGTGGATGATGCGACAATCGTTGGGTGGACAGGATAGATCGACGATTGAGAGTTAACCCAATCGCAAGCTCTATGGAGGATTATCCCTAACCGCCAGGATTATACTGCACATATGTGCGCCCAACAGTTGCGGCAATGCTAACGGCTACCTCCAATGTTCAGCTTGGAGGAGTGGCTAAAGTTTAGTGGATATGCTAATTTTAAATGGAGATAAGTGCAGTTGCCAAAATTGGTGGAGTATCCCTAGAGGATAAAGCATAAATACACTCCAGGAGCAGTTTTCAAAGAGAGAAGGTAGAAAACAGAGGGAGTCCAGAGAAGAGACAAAGAAGCTCAGAAGACTAGCGAGAGTGAAACAAGAGACTTGCTAGGCTAATTAGAGCCTTTTGAAGCCAAAGGAATAATACAAAGAGGCTGAAGAAGTCATCTTCATGGAGAATTTCATCCAGGAATATTGATTTCGAGCTCAGAAACCACCAGAGGTTGGAGGCAGTTGTAGGAGCTACCAGTACTCATTCTCAGTGATCCAATAGTCAATTCTAATTGTAAAGGACCTTCTGAATCCATTGCAAGGATTTGCAGAAGCACTTGGGGAATTTTAAGGGACAATAAGCTACAGGGAAGTTTCAGGAAAAAAATGATCAGTCTGTTGTAGGTGTCTCATATGTGTTGGAGACAGAAGAAGAAGTTCCAGAGACAATTGAAGAATTTTGAGGGAGTTAGTGCCAAGACAACTCAGAGCACTGATTTAAGGAATCAAGTCCAAGGAATCTTAGATCTGTTTGTGGAGTGAGGATAGCCAGGGATACAGGAGGTATCCTAAGCCCAATGGTTCAGTTCAGAAACCTTTGGACTTAAGTGTGGAACTTGTAAAAGAAGCTTTACCATAATCCCAAAGAGCCAAGTCAAGTTGACATGAGTTAAAGGAGACGTAGCCCATGAGATTAGGGTGAACTCCTAGATTAATTTTTTTGTTATGTTGTGTTGCTTATTCGCTGCATTATATTACTGTTATATGTGTTTTATATCAACAGAAACACTTAAAGCACTAAAACAGTTAAAAACAAACAAAGACATACACCTGTTTCAAGTACTTAATTCCACAATTTTGAACATAAGCAAGATCATATATTTGTTAAGTTTTGGAGTGGGAGGTTCTTGTAAGTATAACAAGATGTTAAACCCTCATTTCAGATCATGCATGAGCATTTGGATTGACTAGTTCCACCCAAGACCAAGGAAACTTGACTTGCATGCATGGCTCGATTTTTCCTGGAATAGCAAAAGGTAACATGAAAAAAGCATCCCTTGATTCAGGTAGCTATTTTTAGCAGTCGGAGGTTACATGCAAAGTTTGTTTTAGAAAATTTCCTCGAAGTGTCGCTCTTTCCTAAATTTGTAGCATGCGCGTCATGAGCTCAAAATTATTTATTCGATGCCTCAGAGCTCATTCTTTCACATCGATCTTGGAGCTCTAACATCCCACAACACATCGAGCACTCTTCGACATGCCCGGCTGAGCTATTCACAAGTAAGTGGTCTCAACTTGTCTCTTTTAGTATTTCTACACCTTTTTGTGTTTACGCTTGTGTGAGTGTTGTTTGCTTGATTTCTTTGAACGTTTGTTGTCATTTACATGCATACTAGATTGTACTAGCATTGTTTCAGTTTTCATTGCTATCTCATTGTTGTCGCATGCATGAAACTGTTTTGCACGAACGATCACTGATTCGACGACTCGCTTCACTCAAATGCATGTTGATCTTTTTACTGAATCTTTCATTCTATGATTACATGCATGATCAATCACTTATGCTTTCACATAGTGTCACCATGAATTCACTTTCATATTTTCTTTCAGTTGCCCATTGACGAGTATGGGCAGCCTTGGCCCAGACTTTGCTTCACCTAAACAGAGTTGGGTAAATTAGAGAAGGGAGGGTCTGTCTTCCTCTCCAGAAATGCGCATTTTTTCCCAGGCACTGTCCTCCAAGAATTCTTTGTGCATTTTTAGGGACAGTGACTATTGGCCTAGAAAATTGTGCAATGTAGTCCCTGAGCCTGCAATCATTACTAGCTAGAATTGCACATTCCGCAATCCCAACAGTCAGCAGTCAACTTGGATTGTGCATTACGCAATTCCATCAGCCAGTATTGCCCCCCAAATAGCCTAGAGGAAAAAATCATTATATATGTCATTATGCATTTCAATTGACTTTATTGGGTGGGGGCGTTGCTCAATATTCCAAAACCTCCGCCACGGTCAAATGGCTTTCATGCAATTCTGGCAGCTATTCAACCAGCCTACTAAAAGAAATTGCATAATCTTTGCCTATCATTCCCCAAGTATGTGTTATGTCATTCCCCGAATTTTCTTTTGTTTTCTCTGACAGATTCCTTACCATGCATGTCGCTTTGTCTCGAGATCGACATTACTAATTGGTATGCCTCATGTCTGACACCTTCATATGAATGTTCAGCATGGAAAAGCCTTCGCATGTTCTATCAAAGTTTGCCTTGGACATACTTGTCATGCAGGAAGTAGCATATCACATCTTGACAGGATTGACAGCTAGACTGCACCAGAAGAAGAAGGCACCTTGGCCCACTCTTCCGTTGTGGATTGGGTTATATGATATCCAAAGTTTGAAGCAAGCGGATGTCGAAGAAGAATAGATGAAAAATTACCCATTCGACCTCCAAAGTTATAATCCATACAACCCACAATGTATTTGTGAAAGATCACTGCACGAGATTACAGTTCAACTAGATCCACGAGGAATTTCATTGTGCGGAGGAGGACCCATGGAGATATTGCTGCAATTTATCCAAATCTAATGGACAGGTCAGCTTCACTGTGGAGTGGTTAGCGAAGCAACATGAAGCACCACCCAGAGAGCACCAACACCAGTAGTAGTAGCAGCAGAGGCAAGCATACCATTGCGCGACAAGGGCAAGAGGGAGATTGTCGATTGCATGGAGGAAGAGCAAAGCGACAAGTTCCAAGCAGATCCACTTGTGGAGAAAGCAGCTATGGTTATCGAAGTGAAGAGGAAACAATGTGAAAAGTGAATCACGTAAAGGCAGAGGGATAAGAGAAGAATGGAGGAAGAAGAGAAGGAGTTGCATGAGTTGAAGGAGCAACTCTAAAAGGAACAAGAGTTGCGTAAACAGGAGAGGGAAGCGCAACAATAACAAGTACAACAGGGGGTACAACATGGGAAAACATATGAAACAATGCCCATACAAGTAGTGGATTCATCAGAACAACTGGCATCAAGCAGACAAGGTGAAACATCGCAGGAGAAGGACTTCGCTCGTGAGATAGAGCAAGCACTTCAATAGTTGGATACAAATATGGAGTAGTAGGAATTGGAATAGGACACCAACCTCATGCCTTGTCACCAAGAGGTCGACTTGCCCGCTTCACTGCATCTAGATGATGAGCATGTCTCAAGTGACCGAGGAGGCACTAGTATCCTCAGAGATCAGCCGAAAGGAGAGATGCACAACATCTCATTCGACGAGTCTCAACATAGAGTTGTGCAATCTCGTAGAGTGTCGACTCTAGATGATCATACATATCCTACACAAGTTGAGGAACGAGTGATCGTGTCTAACATGCACAAACATCCAGAAGCCTTGGCCAATGCAACTAGAGTGTATGCCAAAGCCACTAGCTCAAGTGTTCGCCTTCTGATAGATGAAAATGAGCGAATGGCTAAGGAAATTCAGACGACCAAGCAAGGATGAGAGTTGGTGATAGCATCCACCCGAGCAGAACTGAAGAAGGAAATACTAGATGAAGTGTTGTCCCTTGACACAGTTATGAGAGCATTGTACTCCAATTTTGGTACCGTGCATAAGGCAGTCGTCCATCTCAACAAATGGCAGCAGCGATGTGTTAGAAGAGCACGTATCATGATGAACTTTCATGTTATTGTTGATTACATGCAAACATGGACGATGAGATACAAGGGATCCTCACTTCACTTGCCTAAGATGATGAAGGCTAGTGTGGTCGAGCTGAAGACACATATCGAGAGTCAGATCCGGAAATATGAAGAGCTCTCGTAGCTCATCACTAGTATACAGGCTTCCCATGCATGTGTATTCAAGAGTATGGATGTTGTGGTGTGCGAGCATGCGATCCCATCTATTGGGACTCTCACTTAGGCAAGGAAAAAGGCACAGGCCCGACTAGAGCTTAACTCATGCTTCAACGAGTTGATACGCATTGCCACCAGCTCAGACCTTCCCATTAGTGCAGATATCATACACAAGTATGTTATTGGTCTGACAGCATTGAAGATAATGATGTGCATGCTTACAGACGAGTTGGACAAAGGAGCCCGAGTAGTATACCCAAATGCTATGGAGGCAAGAGTCAGATTCCAAAGAGATGTCACCTTGGAGCACACAGACACCATCGCACACCACTGATCTTGGCATCAGTATGTTACTGTTGATCAGTGCGAGGATGTTGAGGAGTTGGACTTCCATGGTTGTCTAAGTCATAGTGATGTCTAGTATGGCTTTCTAAAGCCATTTCTCTCACATGGGTACATGTGCATTGTAATGTAACGTCATGTCAAGTGTAAGTCAAATGTCAATATCTGGATGTAATAGTCATAGAGTAGATGAAGAGTCATGAGGGTAGATGAACTATCACAAAGGGGAATGTCAAGGGTCACCCCACCCTTTTCTATAAAGGGTCCCTGATAACTCATTGTATAGGATTTTGGTTAGCCAAGCTTCCAATAATACTATCTTGGAAAGAGCTTGGAGAGTGTTGTAATGATCCTTGGCTTCTCCACAGTGCAGAGCTAGTATATCTCTTTGGATGAGCAAGCGGTTGTGGCTGTAACATTCTACTATCAAAACTAGTGGTTGGACATGGATGTATTGTATGATTGGAACTTACACTTCTTAATATAACAAGAGCCAACACGTTTCATGCATATGTTGTATTGTATTCTATGCTTTCTAGTTTACTCTAAATTATATATGTATTAGTTTTCTTACACATGCATGTATAGCTATCTTTATATGTATGTATGTATGAATCTTTCTTAAATGTGTTGTTGGTATAACGATCACTTTGGATTGCTTGCTAACTTGCCTTCCATGTTGTGATGCATCTTCACTCGTGTGTTCCCTTCTTAATTGCGTGTTATTACATGTTTCCAAGGGGTGCACTCATCTCAACCCCTATGTGTTAGAACCTCTCATGCACCTTCCTTGGCTCATTGCCGTTGTCACACCCTTGCTACCAACAAATTTATCTTACTTGCCTTTGTGCGAAATTGCGGTCAAGGAATTACTGTACGACCCACTGTTGGGACTCCTAAACCAAATGTTCTGAGGTCTAATTGGGACTTCTTACCAAGGAGATCCCCTGACATGCTAGCGAGTCCAATGCCGTCAACATTTCTGGCACTAGAAGGAGGACCAGATGACAAGCTATGCCCTCGCATCCTATTTTGAACGTATGTATATCTATCATGGATTTGTGCCTTCTCCCTCAGTGATGTTTTTCGAATCACAAAGATGTCACCATCCCGAGGGAGTTTTTCAATCACTTGTCCACTTACACATATGATGGTGAAGGCAAAGTGGCGTGGCTTGAGTTGTTACATAACTTTATTTCCATGCTTCACGAGGAAAATGGGTATTTTAATGAACAGGCCAGCTTGCTGCTTGCATACACACTTCGCAAATCTCCACATCGATGGTTGTGCAGCCTACCGACTAACATCATGCACTCGCTTGAACACTTATGTGATCTCATTGAAGACAGTCTCCATCATTTTGATCCAGACCATCTTGACCAAACACTGTTACAAAAATAGAAGGCTCCATATGAATGGACTATGGATTTTTTGCAGCGCTTCTGTGACTTGTAGATTCAAGCTCCAAAGAGCCAAATGAAATTTTTCTATCTTTGGGACAGATTCGAGTACTATATTAAGAAATCTGCTCACCCCAAGATGAAGTTTGAAATCAATCCTCGCTTTGTATTCTTCAGTGATGGAGTTGCGCAACCCCAAACAGATGTGGGCATTGCCACAAGTGATTGTCTGTCATCCCCTCATCAAACAGCTCCACCACTATAGAGTGATGTTAAGGATCATGCTCACACACATGTTCAGCTGTCACATCCTCCCAACAACACTTCGCTTAATTTTTGCACAGATTTGTTTGTGAGTCCATCGAGTTGTCATATGCATTTTGTTCCACATCCTACGTCTTCGCACTCGGCTATTCCTTTGGATGATATTGTCTTGTGTTCTTCCATTCCAGACTCTACACTTGTTGTGAACGAGGAACAAGCCACTAACGGAGTTGATGTTGCACAACCAACATGTGCTGTCATTCATGAAGATTATGAGTGGGAGCTTGAGCACAACACTCAGCAAAGGATGACTCCCATCCATCAGAGCCCCCTCCGTTCTTTCTTGGCATCTTTGGTGAACTTGCCATCCATGATTTTGCATGTGTATCTTCATCCATGGATGCACCCATTGCTGATGACTCGCAGGACACACTAGAGGTCATTCCATCATTTAACAACGGAGGGAATAAGTTATTCATTGAAAATCCACTTGATCTTTCAGCTGCCTTTTCTGGAAACGCAGAAGTTGAGTTTGTTCGCTTTTCATCTACTCCTCTGTTTGATTCATCTAATCATGAGGGTGCCAATGAAATCGTTGATTTTATGATCATGGCTGTCGTGATCCATTTACCCCTATATTGGATCATGATCGTGATCCTATCACAGTTGATTTTTTGAAGCCACCGATCTATGGTGATCTATTTGACGATGAATCTGAAACACTCCAGACTGTCGAGGAACTTCAACCTGAGCTGATGGTTATGTCAGGCCCTTGCTGTCCGGAGATTGGTCTCACTTCTGATCAGGAAAATTTCCAATCACCCAAGGCTCCTCATTACTCATTTGTATGCATTGGAGATCAGTCTCACACACAGATCATGCTTCCTCCACTCAAACTTCACGATCCTATCGCTCATGCATTGGAGGAATCTTACATTGCAAGCACACATGCACGACAGAAGTTATCTTTGTTTCTTTCTTTTTCTTGCCTGTCACAATCAAGAGTGTGCATATGATTTAATGTTGTACGTAGTGTCGCACAACACCTTGATAAGTCCATAGACTTCTTGTCATGCCCTTGTACTCACTTATGTCCCGTGGGCACTTTAAAACGCAAAGTGTGGTTGTCTTCATTGTTACATCTTTGTTACTTGCTCGTTCACACAACTAGGTTGCTCGCAAACCAAGCCTTCACCAACATGGGTCAGCCAATGCGCTGGTGGCTGCATTGGAAATATCACTTCACGTGATTAGGCCCATGCACCTTTAGTTTAAGAGTAGGATTAGTGTTTGCTTTCAGTCAGTTTTCTTGCATGTTGTTTGCTTACTCACTTTGTTTTTTTGTTTGTTTGACTTTCTTGTTTACTTACTATCTTTGCTTTTGCTTTTTCTTCTGCTCTTGCTTTGCTTTGTTGTTTGTTTGTTTGCTTTTTCATTTGTAAGTTAGTTTCGCATGAAACCATGTATGCCTCTTGAAACAAGTTAGGTAAAGTACAAAAGGCCTTTTGTAGCTATCACTACTTGGTTATCTGGCATCCTACTTCTATATGAAGAACTTGTTACTTTTAGTCCATGATACATCAAAGGAAAATACGTACTGTTCAAAGTGAACCTTGGTGAAAGCACAACGCTTGCATGCTAACTAGTGTCACCTACTCTAGTCGATTGTTTTTGGGTTAACCCTTGTCATCTTAGTCAAGTAGAGTAAGGTGAGGGGGAAAACCTTAACAATCACGTCAAAGGTATAATAAACTACCTCTCTGCTGGAACAACCTCTTCTGCTCCCAATAAGTCGGGATCCCTCTTCCGCCTCTAAAATGAATAAGTGTTATATACAGTTGAAAATATGAAAAATGAAAAAATGAAAAGTGAAAAAATGAATAAGGTGAAAGAAGAGAAAGGCTTCTTATGCAGAGAGATGATGCAAGTAACTCCGTCGGGGTACTAACCAGGCTCGCTGGTAGCGGAGCCATGCTTGTGTTCCTATGTGACTCCATTGGGCTACTATCCAGGCCTGCTGATAGCAGAGAAACACCAAAGATGAAACTAAGACTCTGACAACTATACTGCATGCGCACCAATATACCTCTCAACCCCACTCAAAACAACTATGTTGCCTTGGATTGGAATGTGTGTCAATCAACCAAGGGCTTAGCAGATGCTACATCTTATAATAAATCTAGTGTGAAACCAAGACGAACTGAGAACTGAACAATAATTTCGAAGGTGTTAGACTTGCTTTTCACGAACAAGGTCCATTCAGAGAGCTGGATTTCTACCAGTGTGTCGCCAAGTGTTGTAGCGGCTACAACCACCCTCCAAAAATTTTCCTTAGCTTCGTTTTGGAGACTCCCTACCAACCTTTCACAACACCTTGTCTTGCTTCGTCAAGTACACAATATTTAGTGTTTTTCTTGCACAAAGACAACCTGTCAACTAAAGCTTGATGCATTCCCCTCACAGGATGTTCACCCAGACTTGGTCCAACTACAGGTTGAGTAGCTCCCCCAAGAAATTGCGCAATTATGGAGGGCAACCAACCTTCCCTCCAGAAATTGCACAATTTTGTCTGGCATCTTGCTCAACTCCAGAATTGCGCAATCATGCCAGTCAGGCTTCACCCAGAAAACTACACAATCCTTCCCAGCAGGCCTGCTCAGCCCAAGAATTGCACAATCCTGGGCAGTAGTCAACTGCTCTGCCCAAAAATTGCACAAATCTCCTGGGCAGCCAACCCATCTCTTATACCGAAATGCGCATTTTCTCCCAACAGTTGAGCAACCTCATGCATGAGCAATTAGGTTGGCCAATTCCACCCAAGACCAAGGAAACTTGAATTGCATGCATGGCTCTCTTTTTCCCAGAATAGCAAAAGGCAACATGCAAAAAAAATCCCTTGATTCAGGGAGCTATTTTTAACAGTCGAAGGTTACATGCAAAGTTCATTTTAGAAACTTTCCTCCAAGTGTCACTTTTTCCTAGATTTGTGGCATGCGAGTCATGAGCTCAAACTTATTTATTTGATGCATCAGAGCTCATTCTTTCACATCAATCTTGGAGCTTTGACATCCCACAGCATATCCAGGACTCTTTGACACACCTAGCTCAAATATTCACAGGTAAGTGATCTCAACTTGTCTTTTTTAGCATTTCTATCGCTTTCTATGTTTTCGCTTGTGTGAGTGTTGTTTGCTTGATTTCTTTGAATGCTTGTTGTCTTTTACATGCATACTAGTTTGTACTAGCACCATTTCAGTTTTCATTGCTTTCTCACTATTGTCGCATGCATGAAACTGTTTTGCATGAAAGGTCACTGATTCAACGACTCGCTTCACCCACATGCATGTTGATATTTTTACTGAATATTTCATTCAATGTTTGCATGCATGATCAATCACTTCTCTTTCACTTAGTGTCACCATGGATTCACTTTCATAATTTCTTTCAGCTGCCCATCGGCGGGTCTGGGCAGCCTTGGCTTGGACTCTATCTCACCAAGACAACATTGTGCAATCTAGAGAAGGAAGGCTCTGTCTTCCTCTCCAAAAATTTTCATTTCTTCCTAGGCACTGTCCTCCACGACTGCTTTACACATTTCTAAGGGACAGTGACTATTGGCCCATAAAATTGTGCAATATGTCCCTGAGGCTCTAGTCATTGCTAGCTAGAATTGTGCATTGTGCAATCCCAACAGTTAGCAGTCAGCCTAGATTGCACATTGCACAAATTTAGAAGCTAGTCTTGCCTCCCAGACAGCCCAAACTTCCTTTCGCGCAGTTCTGGCAACCAGTCACCTAGCCTCCCAGAAGAAACTGCGAAATACTTGCCTATCATTCCCCAGTTATGTGTTATGTCATTCCCCGAATTTGCTTTGGTTTTCACTAACAGATTCCTTTCCATGCATGTCCCTTTGTCTCCAGATATTTCAGGTGTTCATCCGGCTCTTAGCAGTACAGGATCAATGGCCCCCAAGAGAGCAGGATCAAAGGACATTGACAGAAGTGCAACTAGAGAAACGATTGAACAGGTGTCTAAATGTCTACTAACCTTTGAAGATACCAAGTTTTTTCCAGACAAGGACATCAAGTTGAAATACAAGAGGTCAATGAAGCATTTTCAGGCACTTTTGGGGAAGACCTTGAAGACCGCGAGGTGTATGTGAACATTCACAAGTCCGACTTGTATGAGATTGCATGTAGATACCCCATGTTCCCATGCGTGGACATGATACACTGGATCATCTTACACACTAATCCTGAGATGATGACTTTGAGCAGTGTCATCGGGACGAAGCTTGCCACCTTCTGGGCACATGATTATGATGAGATGTATGAGATGTCGAAGCCCGTGACTGTCATGGAGACTCCCTTCAACATACCCAGCAATAGTTCCAACTCCAGAGACATTTTTAAGAAATGGATAAAGGAGCCGACTAGATTCAGGATGACACCCAACCAGATCTATAAGACGAAGATATTGCGGAATTCGTATCAATACTTGGTCATATTTTCATGTCGAATATGTGGCCAAGAAAGCACAGAAACCTTCCCATAGATTTGGGTGATCGCGTTGGACCAACTAGACAGAGAGGGTAAACCATGTAACTAGTATGGCATGTTGGCTCATCAACTGAAGGAACAGGTAACAAAGGCTCGACAGTCACCCGGAGGTATGAAAGCAGAGATCTACATGTCCGCCTACATCTTAGATGCAATCTGTGCCCGACAGGAGTTCCCAGGCTTGGAGTGGGCATGGTCACCGGCGGACACTATTATGAACACATATTGTAATTTGTTGTCCGAATGTAGCTTCCCAGTAGTAAGCACACGATTGTCAGATCAATTTTTCACCCCAGTTTACAAGATGATATTCGAACAGGATCCACCCTACATGTCGAAGGAAGAAATTTAGGCACTGATAGAGATTGTCGATTAGTATACCTCACATTCTTGCGCCTTCATATGAATGTTCAGCACAGAGAAGCCTCCGCATGTTCTACCAAAATTTTCCTTGGACATACTCGTCATGCAGGAAGTAGGATATCACATCTTGGCAAGATTGACAACTATATTTCACCGGAAGAAGAAGGCACCTTGGCCCACTCTTCCATTACAGATTGGGTTATATGAGATCCGGAGTTTCAAGCAAGCAGACGTTGAAGCAGAACAAATGAAGAAGTATCCATTCAACCTCTGAAGTTACAATCTGCACAACCCACATTGTATTTTGAAAGATCACTGCATGAAAGTACAGTTCAACTAGATCCACAGGGCATTTCATTGGGTGGAGGAGGACCCATAGAGATATTGATATAGTTTCTCCAAACCCAATGAACAGGTCGTCTTCACTATGGAGTGGTTAGCAAAGAAACATGAAGCAGCATCCCGGAGAGCACCAGCACCAGCAGTAGTAGCAACAGAGGCAAGCATACCAATGAACAAAAAGGGCAAGTGGAAGATTGTTGATCGCATCCAGGAAGAGCAAAGCTGCAAGTTCCGAGGAGATCCACTTATGGAGAAAGAAGCTATAGCTATAGAGGTGAAGAGGCAACAACACGACAAGTGAATCGCGCAAAGGCAAAGGGATAAGAGAAGAATGAAGGAAGAAGAGAAGTAGTTGCATGAGTTGAAAGAGCAACTCTAGAAGGAACAAGAGTTGCACAAATAGGATAGGGAAGCACAATAGCAACAGGTATAGGAGGGGGCGCAACATGTGAAAACAGATGAAACAACACCCGTACAGGTAGTGCATTCATTAGAACAGGTGACATCAGACAGACGTGGTGAACCATCGCAAGAACAAGACTTCGCTCGTGAGATAGAGAAAGCACTTCAATAGTTGGATACAGATATGGAGCAACAGGAATTGGAACAGGACACCAACCTCATGCCTCGTAACCAAGAGGTCGACTTACCCACTTCACCACATCCGGATGATGAGAAAGTCTCAAGTGACTGAGGAGGCACTGAGATCCTCAGAGATCAACTGGAAGGAGAGATGCACAACATCTCATTCGACAAGACTCAACATAGAGTTGTGTAGTCTCGTATAGTGTCGACTCCGGATGATCATACATCTCCTGCACAAGTTGAGGAATGAGTTATTGTGTCTGATGTGCACAAACATCCAGCAGCCTTGGCCGATGCAACTAGAGTGTATGCTGAAGCCACTAGCTCAACTGTTCACTTTCTGATCGCTAAAAATGAGCAAATAACTAAGGAACTTGTTTTAGCGGCTACAACCACCCTCTAAAAATTTTCCTTAGCCTCATTTTGGAGCCTCCCTACCAAATTTTCACAACAGCTTGCTTTGCCTCATCAAGTTCACAAGCTTCAGTGTTTTGCTTGCAAAAAGGCAGCCTGTCAATCACAGCTCGATGCATTCCCCTCACAGGCTGATCACCCGGACTTGGTTTAGCTGTAGGCTAAGCAACTCCCCAAGAAATTGTGCAATTCTAGAGGGAAACCAGCCTTCCCTCCATAAATTTTACAATTTTGGATGGAAACCAACCTTCCCTCCATAAATTGTACAATTTTGGAGGGAAACCAGCCTTCCCTCCAAAAATTGTGCAATCCTAACTGGCAACCTTCAGGGCTCCAGAATTGCTCAATTCTGGCAGTCAACACTCACAATGAAAATTGCGCAATTTTCCCCAAAAGGGCTTCTTAGCTAAGAATTTGCGCAAATCTGGGCAGCAGTCAACTGCTCTACCCATATATTGCGTAAATCTCCTGGGCAACCAGCCCAGCTCCCAATCAGAAATGTGCATTTTCTCCCGACAATCGAACAACCTCTTGCATGTGCAACTGAGTTGACTAGTTCCCTCCGGGACAGAGCAAAAAATACTTGCATGCATGGGTTGCTTCTTCCAAGGTAGGATGCAAAGGCATCCCTTGATTCAGGGATCTACTTTTAGCAGTTGCAGGTTACATGCAAGGATCACTTCAGAAACCTCCCACCAAGTGTTGCTTTCCCTAGATTTGTGGCATGCACATCAGAACTTTGATGTTATCAAAACTCATCAACCAGACGTTGCAGATAAAATCCCTAACATCAACCTTGTAGCTCTGACATCCCACATCACATCTAGGACTTTTCGGCACATTCAGCTCAGTTGTTTTGGGGTAAGCTCGCTTTCCATTACTTGTGTTGCATTTTCGCCACTTTTTGTGTTTTCGTCTGTATGAGTATTGTTTTCTTGTTTTTTGTGAATGCTTGCTATTATTTACATGTATATTAGCTTGTCCTAGCACCATCTCAGTTTTCATTACCATGTCACCGCTGTCGCATGCATGAAACTATTTTTCACGAACGGTTGTCGATTCGGCGACTTGCTTCACCCACATGAATCTTGATCTGTTTACTGAATCTTTCATTCATGTTTGAATGCACTTGTCAATCACTTCTACTTTCACTAAGTGTCGCCATGCATCCACTGTCATATTTTCTTTGAGTTTCCCATTGGCGAGTCGGACCAACCTTGGTCCAGACTCTGCCTTCACTTAGACAGCATTACGTAATCTAGGGAAGGAAGGCTCTGTCTTCCTATACAGAAATGCACATTTCTTCCCAGGCACTGTCCTCCATGAATGTTTTGCATATTTTTGAGGGACAGTGATTGTTGGCCCAGAAAATTGTGCAATGTAGTCACTGAGCCTACAGCCATTGCCAGCTAAGATTGTGCATTGCGCAATTCCAACAATCTGTAGCCAGACTGGATTGTGCATTATGCAGTTCCAATAGTCAACCAGACTCCCAATATCCTATACTATGCCTTTCGCAGTCTTGGCAGTCAGTCTCCCGACCTCTCAGCCGAAATTGCACAACCTTCATGATTAGTCACACAGGTACGTTGAAAGTCAGTTCTCATGTTCATTTTGGTTTTCCACTAACAGATTGCTTTCCATGAGTGTTGTGATGTCTCTAGGTATTGCAAGTGTTCATTTTCCTCTTAGCAGTGCAGGTACAATGGTTTCCAAGAGGTCAAAGTCAAAGACACCGTTCAGAGCATGCCTGGAGATGTTGTCGATCAAATGTCTATGAGCTTGCCTACTCACGAACTCCTTCATTACCGAGAATGGGTATGTCTACCTATGGGATCCATATAATATGTATCATACTATGACTTTTGTAGATTAGGTTCAGTATCCTTAACTCCCTTAATCTCCCATACTCATCATATTGATGTAATGTATTTCAGCCATGAATTTATCTTGACCTCATATATTAGGGGGCATGTATTATAAATAAAAATGACACACCCTTGAGACTACATAAGCAGCATAGAAAGAATATTGGAATGTAGTAACAACTTCATGGGAACATTAGAAAAAGTCAATTTTTAACCATTCAATTCCCCTAGGACATTGGCATGAGGAGTTGTAATGCCCCTGATGGCCTCACAAGAAAACTTGAATGATTTGAACACTCAAACAAAGAGTATTGAAGTGGATAGGGTTGCTAAAGCACATGGATAAAGATTGACAGGGTCAAAAATTGATCAAAAATTAGGATAAGGATGAAAGAACCAAATCAAACTCAATCAAAAATATGTTCAGGTTCATCTAATCACTTTGTTAACTCATCTATAAAAGAAAAAATGTCCATGAAGCAAGGAGAAAGAAAAGTGAACATAGGTATATGCTGCTAGATTGAGCACTCAACTCTACCTTGTGATAATCCAATACATGCAACAAGCTTGACTATGATCATTTGTGAGAGGAGGAGTTTGATACAAAGGATCTTAAGGAGTAACAACTTTTGTAACTATCGGAATGTAATGGAAAACTTTACTTTCCCCTATTTGCTTATTATCTTTTCTATGAAAATGATGTTTTATTATTTTGATTTGATAATGCTAACACTACTATAGGTTATATGATTTAGTACACTTTAATTTAATTTTTTAAAGTTACTAGTGTGAGAAGCAAGGGGCTAGAACTTAGGAGTTTACAACCACCAAGACCAAGTAGCCGCCAACCTTCCAATATAAGTTATGTTTCTTATCCATTTGTATGTTATTATACTTTTATTTACATGCAAGTAAAAAATGGTTGAGTAGGTCATAGGTACAATTGTCTTTCATAGGTCCTAGGTCGGCGTGTTGGATTAGTATTCTAGCAACAAAGAAAATTTTGAATAAACATTAAGCGTAGGCCAAGGAAAAGGGGAATACTCAATTTAAAAGTATTTTCACCCACTATCATTATGATTGTATCAGGCCCATATTGAAGTGGTATGATCTTCCTAGGGGGTGTTGTAAGGCACAATTCTTTTAAATACAATCACACATTATCACCAACTTCAAACTTTTGCATAAATCAGTGTTGTTCATGTCATTTCTTACACTTGGAATTAGCGTTCTATAGGATATCACAAACTTGTTCTTGGATGTGTTGAACTTGTTCAACAAATTTGTTTGCTATATTTACCTAAACTTAATCATGGGAGAACTCTAGTGGTGAAGATGCAATGGAAAGAGCTACATCAATTAGGGCCAATGATTGGAACCCCAAGCACACTTGAAAATGATTGTGGATATTAGATCTATGGAGGGATTTCTTAAAGTTGTGTTCAACGTATGGAAGACTTTCATCTCATGTATGTGGATGCTTGTAATTATACATGTGCAAGGTATGCACAATCATCCTATTGACATTAGAAAAATTTTGAGGTCTATTGTGGACCTCGTGTTGTAGAAACTACAACCCCCCTCCAAAAAATTTCCCATGCCTTGATTTTAGAGCCTACCTTCTGTCCATAAGGAACCATCTTTCATTGTCGTCAAGTATTCCATATGATTTTGAACACTTTTCTTTGCATGTAGTGCTCGTGATGAGTTGTTTTGAACTTAACTAAGCATTTTCAAACACAAGCCATCTCTTGCCTTGATCTTGCGCCTATTTTCGGTCTTCCCTCTTGAAACTGTGCAATCCACTATCTTTAGAAACTGCACTAGGCTTGGAGGACCATAACTATGCAATGCTTGAGGATAGGAAGCCCTTGAGCACAGAAACTGCATTGAGCCTCTCTCTCTATTCAGAAACTGTGCAATACAATGAGGCATTGAACTATGAAATCCCTTGTTGTTGGGAATTGTGTAGTCCTTCCTGCTAATGTGAATGGGAAGTTTTATGAAAAAAAGATAAGTTTAGATCCTTAGAAAATAGGGATTGCCTAATTAATGTTCGGCAAGTGGCACTAAGTTATTAATATTGATCATAATACAAGTGTTGTTTTTTCCTTGATTTTAGGCATGCACATCATAAACCCTAACTCGACTAGATCTATATAATAGATACTTCTAGATATCATTTTCACATTCAATATTGGAGCTCTAGCCTTCCCAATGAGATCAAGGAGCTTTCAGATAAGTTTGGATCACTTTCCCAGGTAAGTTATCCATGTATCGCTTTTTTGTCGCTTTTTCTATCACTTTTCCTTTAATGAGTGCTTTTTGGCCTGCTTATTTTTATAGTAGCTGGAATTTTGACTATTATTAGCCTGTATAAGTGTTTTTTCGGTATGTCATTCACATTTTACCAATGTCACATCGACTCCTTATTTTTTTTCCCACCACCAGTCGTTGTTACTGGGTCATTTTATGCATGCTTGTTTTTCCTTTTGTGTGCTTATTCCCGACACTTAGTTTTCACTAGTATAACTTCCCCTCGCCTCAATATTCATTCCTTCCTGTCCTAACACTTAGATCTTTCATGTTTCTCTCTCCTTGCCAGGCATATCTGTGCAATCTTGTCTAGCAACTTCCCCTCACAACTGTGCAATTCACATCCCCAAGTCTCAAGCTTTTTGCTTGGACTCTGAGACTGTGTAATACGCAATCACTGGCTTTCCCAACTACATATTGTGTAGTTCAATGCCTCAAGTCTCATCCCTAGCCATTAAGACTACGCAATGCATAATCTCTTCCCTCAGCCATCCCAGCTCAGACTACGCATTGTGTAGTCTTAAGCTTCTAGCTCACTCCTTGCCTGATGAGGTTGAAAAATGTATAGCTCATGAGCCTCGAACTCTCTCCTTCAACCCAAAATTTGTGCAATCGCTCCCTCCAGTTATTGATTTGTTTTTTTGATCTTGTTGAATGAACTGATTTTCTTTCGCTGATTTGTATTCACCTTGAGTGCACCTTGTCATACAGGTACTACAACTTTTTGAGCTTATCTCTCTCTTATCAATTGTTTTCATCATGCCACCAAAGAGATCTTCCTTAAAAGATACCACAGAGAGAAGCATTAGTGAAGTAGTTGAGAGTACACCTATCACCCTACCATTTCTATCAGACACTCAACTCTTCATGAAGAAAGATTCAGATGTCACATGGAACACAATAAAAGATGCATTCTCAAAAACTAGTTACAAAGTATATCTAGAAGGCAAGCAAGTTTATATCAATGTCCAAAAGTCGGGATTGCATAATATTGCATGTAGTTTCCTTTTTCTCCTATGCATACATAATCAAGTGGATCCTACCACACATGATCCTCAGTAGTGTTAGTGGGCAAAGGCTTTCCTCATTCATGGCACATGACTATCAGTGGATGTATCATTCTCCCTTGCCAGAATCTTACATGGATTCTCACTTCTACGCGGCAACCAGTTACCTGAGAACTAAATATGTCATCAAATTTTGAGTGAAAGATCCATCCAGATTCTAACAGACACCAGCAACACTTATAAGGCCAAATCTCTTAGAAAATAATTCCAATACTTGATAGTTCTATGTTGTCGAATCTATGGTCAAAAGAGTACTAAGACCTTTCCCGAAGGCTGGGTATTTTTGCTGCATCAAGTTGTGAATGAAGGGAAATCATTCAAATGGTCATATTTTTTGGTTCAAGAGTTAAATATCCATGTGACTAATGCTAATAACCCTCCCAAGTGTAAGCAAGTCAGGTTTTCTTACTTGTTGGAAGTGATATGTGCTCAAAATTATTTTCCTGAGATGAGTTGGTCATGGACACCAAAGGAGCTTGTTGTACATATTTATTGCAAGTTGTTTTTAGAAACTAGTTATAGAGGAGTCATGGATAATTTGACTGATAACTTCCTCATAGTTCTATACAAGATGATCTTTGAGGAAGAACCACATTTCATGTCATGTGAGGTGATGGAAGTAGTAGCAGAAATTTCCGACTGGTTTTCTTCACCAGATGGCACTTACCTCGGGGTGTTTGGTGTTCAGAAGTCTTCACATCAGCTACTGAGGTATGCCACCAAAAAATTAGTCATGAAAGAAGTATCGTATCATATTTCCACGTGTTTATTAGGAGTCTTTAGAAGGAATAAGAAAACACCTTCGCCAACTCTCCCTTTACAAATTAGAATGTACGAGATTAAGAATCTGAAGGCTACGAATACCGAGGGAAAAGAGTTAGAGAAATTCATATTCAGCGTTATGGAATACCACTTGTACGATGCCAAGAGTGGTTGTAAGCAACATTGTGCAAAGATACAATTTAGTTGGCCAAGTGAGACTTATTCCATAACATAGGAGGAAAATATCAAGAATTGTTATAATGCCACTAAGCCCAGCACACCAATCATCTTTGCAGGTACATCATAGGTGAATCCTCAGCAAGAAGCCACTAAGGAATAAGAACCATCAAAATGGTGCAACCCAATGTGTGAAAAGGGAAATAGGAAGGTTGTGCACAGTATACAAGAAGAGTAGAGCTGCAAATTCAAAGCAGATCCATTCATCTTAAAAGTGGCTATAGTAGTGGAAAGAAGGAGGAAGCCGAAGAAGTAGTAGGAATACTTAAGGTGAAGGGAGGAACAAGAACAAAAAGAACAAGAAGAGAGGCAGAGACAAGAAGAGGAATTATGGAGAAATGAATACGAATAAAGGGCACATAAACAAACTGAAGAAGAGGAACAGAATTGGCTACTTGAATAAGAAAGCAAGTAGTTTCAAGAAAAAGAACTTAACTAGGAAATCAAAGACTTAATAGTGATCAAATACATGGATGTAGATCCATAGTAGTAGAATTAGGATGTTGATGTCATGCCTTACATGCAGCAGATCACCACTTAGTCTCCCCCTCCTCCTATAGAAGGGAAAGCTCTAGGTGAGGAAGAAGAAATTGCTCCTCTTTATGAAGGTTTGGTGATGGATATTTATAATTTAACTTATGATGAGCTACAGAAGAAGATTGTATGGGAAATAAAGGAGAAATTTCTAGATGACCTCACATCCTACTTTTATCAAAGAGAAGGTGATCATGGTGGACACCAGGAAAAATCCAGAAATTATTGCCACAACCAACTTGGTCTTCGCATGAGCCTCCAAGTCAAACACATAATATTTTATGGCTAAGAAAAAATAGATGGCGAAAAACTTAGAGATTGCAAGGCAACAAATTGAACAAATCCAAGCAGAGATTCAAAAAAAAGATCTTGCACAAGTGTACCTATAATAACTCAATACAGCCATACTTGGTTAAGTATTGACATTGGGAAACACTATGAGGAGTTATTCATCATTCACAAAGTAGTTGTAAACCTGCACAACATGCAACAAAAATCTCGAGAGAATGAAAAAGCTCTCAAGTTTTTTAATGTAATTATTATTATTGTTCATGAGTGGGGAATGTAGTATATAGGTGCACCTCCCAAGTTCGTGAAGAAGGCAAGGCAACAAGCTGAGTTGGTGAAAGTTTAAGTTTGGATTCTTATCCAAAGAAACAAACAACTTGGAACTCTTATCACCCATATTTAGTCCTCTTATGCGCGATTGTATAATAGTGTGGATTTCATGCTAAAGTCACACAAGATCCCTTCAGTGGACACACTCATAGAAGCTAAAGGCATAAATAAGGTTAGATAGGAAGTTGAAGAATACTTGGACTAGTTCAGAAAGATTGCTACGAAAGGGGAACTGGAGGTCAACAGACATGATATGCAGAAATATATTGGTGGCCCTACCAAGATCAACACCATGTTGTTCCTGTTGAAGAAGGAAACTCAAGTTGGCTCCGTGACCATGTACCTAGATGCAATGGAGGCTATAATCTGCTTTTAGCCTGATCCTATCACAAATTTTGAGCAAATCATTGCACAATATAATTTTGTAATCGCTATGTTACCGAAGAGCTACAAATGGAAGTCGTTGAGCTAGAGTTTTCCCAAAATAAAGCTTGACATGTTGTTTGCCTTATTAGGCTTGTTTAGTTCACTCTACCCAATTTTGTCCTATATGGGTATTTGTAATATTGTATTTAAATATTTTCGTAAGTGGAAGTCCAAGTGTCAATTTTGGAACATGAAAGGTCATTATGTAAAAGAAGTCAAAGAATCACAAAGGAAGACGGATAGTCATCTCATATGTATAAATATATCCTCATAACTCATGTAAAGGGATTTTGTCTCGTCATTTGGCTTAGGATCGAAATCTTGGGAGTATTATTTAGAGTGTTGGTTTCACCCTTAGCATAGATGGATTATATTACTTTGGAGAAGCAAGTGTTGGCTTCATGTTCCACTATTGAGGCTAGTGGTTTGTCAAATGCACATGTATGTTTGGAACTTTCACTTTTAATAAAATCTTGGAGCTACCACGTCTTTATGCATATGTCGTGGATGTGGTAAGATTATTGTTGTTATGTTTGTGATATGTTTTTTTTCATTTACACAGACGCGTATGAACTATTTTTTTTTCCATAGTATAAATCTTATTGAATGAGTGTTGTTATGTTATTTCGATCATGGTTATCTTGTGAACTATTTTGCAGGTTAACTTATGGTTCTTTTGTTGCTCGTGTGTCCCTTTTAAGATAAGTATTATTACATGCTTCTAAGGGGCCCACTCTCTTTCCCTTTGATGTGATGGAACTTCTCATGCATTGAACTTGACACTTCACAAAGACCATACACTTGTTTCTTCCAAAGCTATGCATAAATCATTTTATGCAGTTATTGTAGCCAAGGCACACTATTAAAACCCACCACTTTGGCAACTAGTCATATTCTGTTTGGGGCTCCTCTAAACGGTGTGGGTTCTAATTAGGACTTCTCATCGGGGAGAACCCCTACACCTATTGGCGGCTTCCAACATTGTTAACAAGTTTTTGGTGCTAGAAGGAGGGCGAGATGACAATATGAGCCCGTGAAGTCTATTTGAACCCTCCTTATCCTTCAAATGGCTTCTTCCCAAATCTTGACCTCATCATATTTTTCAAGAGTTGCAAATCTGAAAGTGCCCTTGGGGATAATTCAAGACTTGTCAAATTTGGAGTTTGACAGTGAGGGTGGAACAACCATTCTCAAGCACACTGCTCGCTTTCTTGAATTTTGCACTTATTATGAAATTCACTGTGAAGATATTGCTTGCAGATTATTCACCCTTACATTCAAAGTGTGTGCTAAAGAATAGTGTTACAAATTTCCAACCACTTCCATTCACTCTATTAAGCATATTGTCAAGGAGCTTCATGACTCCTTTGACAGGTATGACTATGAATCTATTTATAAAAAATCCATTCGTCTTAGAAAAGCACCCGATGAATCTCTTGAAGATTTTTGCGATCGTTTTATTCATTTATGTTACAAATTTTCTAAGGATGATATTGATTGGAATTTTTTCCCAAATCTTGACCTCATCATATTTTTCAAGAGTTGCAAATCTGAAAGTGCCCTTGGGGATAATTCAAGACTTGTCAAATTTGAAGTTTGACAGTGAGGGTGGAACAACCATTCTCAAGCACACTGCTTGCTTTCTTGAATTTTGCACTTATTATGAAATTCACTGTGAAGATATTGCTTGCGGATTATTCACCCTTACATTCAAAGTGTGTGCTAAAGAATAGTGTTACAAATTTCCAACCACTTCCATTCACTCTATTAAGCATATTGTCAAGGACTTTCATGACTCCTTTGACAAGTATGACTATGAATCTATTTATAAAAAAATCCATTCGTCTTAGAAAAGCACCCGATGAATCTCTTGAAGATTTTCACGATCGTTTTATTCATTTATGTTACAAATTTTCTAAGGATGATATTGATTGGAATTTTATGAAAGCGAAGTTGAAGTATCTTGTTTACATTTATTTGAATCCATCAGAATATGAATCTTTTGAAATTCTCCCAACATATACTGATTATGGAGCTCTTAAATCTTCGATAGAAGAAGTTATTGTTCCAAGTGACCCTTCATCTTCTCCTCATCAAATAGATCCATGTATGTAGGTTGAGGTTGGAGAACTATAAATTCTATATGTTAATATACTATTGTCTTCTCCCACCCCACATGTTCAAAATTTGAATGTAAGTTTCGATTGTGAACCTGACTTGATCCATGTTATCCTTTCTCCTCATCCTCCATCAGTTGTTCCTTTGATCCCCCTGATTTTTAATTGTCATAACCACATGTTATAGTCGCTTCTTCTGGTTGTCACGAGGATCAAGTTCAGGATGGAGTCAGTGTTAACCAAGAAACGTGCAATATCATTCATAATTACTATGTGTGGGACTACGATTTTGAAAAGTCTGTGCAATCAAAGACGATTTTTCTTCGCTCTCATCTCTCCCTCATTATCCTAACATTTTCCACAAACCTGTCACATCTTTTGATGAGTTAGCCTTTGAGAACGTTGATCCTTATCATAGTTGGGAATGATGGAATGATACTTTTACATCATAATAGGGTGAGGAAAAACCATCTATGTGTAATATCCTTCATCCATCATCCAATCAGTTTGAAGAAACAAAAAGTGAATTATATTATTTTCAATCACCTGCTCTTTATGATTCATCAGATCATGATGATTCCTTTCTTTTGGACGAAGAAATTTATGATCATGGTTGTCTCGAGCTATTCACTGATTCATCGAGTAATGACTTTGTATCTTCCACTATCGATTATTCTAATCCACCGGTATTCAATGATCTATCTTCCAATGTCTTGGAGCTACCTCAACTTGTCAAGGCACCTCAGCCTACGCTAATGATTATGTCGGGTTCTCGTAGTCTTGATGTTAGTCCCAAGCATGATAAGCTTGATACTCTTTCTTTGAAGAATCCTCAAGTGACCATGAAATATGAAAATCAATCTATATCGCAATCTCCTGATCCTTCACTTGTTTCTCATGACCCTATTACTTAATCTTTGGAGGAATCATACCAAGAAAGCTCGTTTGAAAACCGCAAGTATTTCACTTTCTTCATGTTTTCCAAGTTTGAAAGTCCGAAAGAAATTTTTAGCTTGATAGTTAGTTGTGATGTGTACAAACACGATAATGCATTAGCATATTATTTTTCATATGTTTCCTCATTATATCTTTTTGCTTGTGCTTTCGGTCTCTGAATTATGATGCATGTCACGTTTTATCTTTCTTGTCATTTGTTATTATTGATGATCTTTCTTGTTGTTCAGTCCCTACCCATATAGGTCAAGTAATGCTTCGATGGTTACATTGGAAGTTTCATTTTACGAAAACCTGGCATATCCCTTGTTAGTCTAGGAGTAGGATACTTTAGTTCAGTTTGTTTTTCTTTTGCTTTTTCTTTCCTTTATGTTCCAATAAATTTTTGCATGAAACTATGTTATGCTTCTAAAGCAAGCACGGTGAAGTTCAATAGGGAATTGTACAACAATCAATGCTTGGCTTTCTGTTTATTCCTTTTCCTTATATGGGCCTTGTTTCTTTTACTCAATGATACCCAGATTGAAAATATGTTCTTTCTCAAAGAAATCCTTAGTGGAATTGCGGCACTTGAATCTATAAGTAGTACCTTCTTCTCTATTCAGTTTCTTATGTTTGATCTTCAATATATTGTTAACTAAGTCTAGTACAGTAAGGAGGGGAGGAAACTTAAACAAGTGGATTGTATTTCACAGGTGTATAAATATCCTTCTCTAAAGGGACAAGGTCTTCTACCCTCAATAAGTCAGGAGCCCTCCTCTGCCCTCGAAATCAATAAGTGTTGATGCAAAGTTCTATAAATAAAATATAAAAAATGGATAAAGGGTGAAAGAAGAAAAAGGCTTATTATGTAGGGAGGTGAAGCAAGCAACTCCACTGGGGCACTTTCTAGGCTCGTTGGCAGCAGAGCAATGTTTGTGTTCCTGAAGTGACTCTGTTGAGGTACTGTCAAGGCTGGCTGGGAGCGGAGCATTAGGGGAATTTTGAGGTCTAAAATGGGTCTCCTAAGGAAATTATAAAATAATAGTGGAAATAATAAAATAATATTAGATTACACCATCAAATTTTGGAGGGAAAAAAGAAAAAACTACTTTTTCAACTCGTATTTTCAACTTATTTCTCTATGATTTTACTCAAATTTCAAGCGGGAACAATCATTGGATGCATAATTTGATTCCTCATTCAAGGAGTGCCCATGTTGCATACTTTTTATGGACCATGTTACACGAAAAATTGAGAAATACATGAAGAACATGATTGCAATCACATTTTTTCATATATTTCTCATTTTTCATGTAGCAGGGTCCATCAAATGTATGCAACATGGGTAACCTTTGGATGGGTAGCAACCCCGAAGCAAAAAATAGATGAAAAATGTCCTTGTAATATATTGTAATTTCATAGTCAATTTGGGACATTCATTAGGCAAATGATATGATGGTAGAAGTTATGTTAATTTAGGGTTTTTCCCTAGAAGGTAACCCTCATTTTATATGAGGGAATTGTATTATGGTTTTGTATTATTATTTTGAGAGAGAGAGAGAAGAGGAAATTACAACGGATTTGTTGTAGGTTGTATCTCTTCTTTTTTCTAGATAATATAAAAGGAAGGACTAGTTGTTTCTCCATGAGCATAGCCCAAATTGGGTGAACCACATATATTTGTGTTTCTATTGTTTTATGCATTTCTGTATTTGTGTTTCCACAATATTTTATGTGTTCCATTGCTCTGTAATATGTAAATTTCTAACAGGCGTGGACAACAAAAGAGTTGTTGTGCATATTTACTGCAAGTTGCTTTCAGAGAGTAGATACAGAGGCATCATGGAGAAGTTGATTGAGAACTTCCCCATAATTTTGAACATAATGATCTTTGAGGAAGATCCACCTCGCATATCTCGTGAGACGATGGAAGCAGTAACAGAACTTGTTGACTAGTTTGCCTCACTAGATGGCACTTACCTCAGGGTGTTTGGTGGTCTGAAGTCTTCACATCTACTACCAAGGTATGCCACTGAAAAATTGGTCATGGAGGAAGTAGCTTATCATCTTTCCACAGGTTTATCAGGAGTCTTGCAAAGGAAGAAGAAATCACCTTGGCCCAATCTTCCTTTGCAGATTGGATCATAGGAGAGTAAGAATATGAAGGTTGTGGAAACAGAGGGAAAATAGTTAGAGAAATTTGGATTTGGTCTTATGGAATACCACCCATATGATCCTAGGAGTGTTTGTAAGAAACACTATGCAAAGATACATTTCAATTGGTTAAGAAGGACTTATTCTACAATAAAGGAGGAAAAGGTCAATAATTGTTATAATTCCTCTAAGCCATGTGCATTAGTCAACTTTGTAGGTACATTGTTGGTCACTCCTCAGCAAGAACCCACTCGGGAAGCAGAACCATCAGAAACGAGTAACCGAAAGCATGAAAAGGGAAAGAGGAAGGTTGTGCAGAGTCCAGTAGAAGAAAAGAGCTACAAATTCAAAGCAAATCCAATCATCTTGAAAGCGGCTATAAAAACAGAAAGAAGGAGGAAGAAGAAGATGCATGAGGAAAAATTAAGGTAGAAGGAGGAACAAGAACAGAAAGAACAAGAAGAGAGGCAGAGACAAGAAGAGGAAGAAACAACACAGAAACAAGCCACAAAAGAAGAACATAATTAGATACTTGAAGATGAAAGCAAGCTGTTGTCGGACAAAGAACTTGCCCAGGATATTGAAGAATTAATAGTGGTCCAAGACATGGAGGTAGATTCAGAGCGATAGAAACAAGATGTTGATCTCATTCCTTGCACACAACAAATCACCACTCAGTCCCCCCTCCTCCTATAAAAGGGAAAGCTCTAGGTGAGGAAAAGGAAATTGCTCCTCTTGATTAAGGTTCAGTGATGGATATCTGATGTTTAACTTATGATGAGTTGCAGAGGAAGATTGTACATGTAAGAAAGAAGCACTTTCCGGACGACCTCACACATCCTGATCTTATCAAAGAGAAGGTGATCGTGATGGACACCAGGAAAAATCCAGAATCTATTGAATCAGCCAACTTGGTGTCTTCGCATGAGCCTCCAAGTCCAACATAGAATATTTGATGGTCGAGAACAAACAGATGGAAAAAAACATATAGGTTTCTAATCAAAATATTAGCAACACTAGCCAGAGGTTCAGAGAGCGGCTTCAACACAAGTGTACCTAGAAGAACTCAAGGCAACCATACTTGGTGAAGTGTCGGCATTAGGAGACACTATGAGGAGTTAGTCACCATGCACAAAGCAATTTTCCACTTGCACAACATACAACAGAAATCTCAAGAGAATGCAAAATCTCTCAAGGTTGATCATGTAGTTATTATTATTGTGCATGATTGGGGAATGCAGTATAGAGGTCCACCTATTGAGTTGGTGAAGAAGACAAGGCAACAAGTTGAGCTGGAGAAAGCTAAAGTTTGGATGCTTATCCAAAGCAACAAGCAGCTCGGCACTTTCATCACCAACATTCGGTCCTCTTATGCGCGGTTGTATAATAGTGTGGATTTCATGGTGAAGTCACACAAGATCGCTTCAGTCAGCACACCCACAGAAGCTAAAGGTAGAAATAAGATCAGACAGGAAGTTGAAGAATATTTGGACCAATTCAGGCAAATTGCTACTAAAGGGGACTTAGAGGTCAACAAACATGATATACAAAAATATATCAGTGGCCCTGATAAGATCAACATGATGTTGTTCCTGTTGAAGAAGGAAACCCAAATTGGATCCAAGGCTGTGTACCCAGATGCAATGGAGGCTAGAGTCTACTTTTAGTGTGATATTATCGCAAAGTTTGAGGAAATCATTTCACAACAGAAAAAAATTTAGGGGCTAATATTCGCCCATGGGCTAATTTTCTATACTTTTTCCAAAAAAAGGATTCACTAATTTCCATTTTTTTCCAGAAAAGATTTGCCTAAATTTTATAGAATGAAATGATTTTACAATAAAAATCGCCAAAAATAATATATATTATATTACTATATAAAATATTATAAATTTTGTATAGTTTTACAAAATATCTCCAAACCTTTTATAGATTTCAGATTATGGACTAGTGGGATTCGCCAAGGTTTCTAAACTTTAAGATAAATTTCCATCCTTAAAATTTTCCCTGTTCCACAGTATAAAACTTAGCATCGCTATGCGACCAAAGAGCTACAAGTGGAAGAAGTTGAGCTAAAGTTTTCCCAAACTCAAGCTTGACATGTTGTTCGTCTTATTAGGCTTGTTTAGTTGACTCTACCCAATTTTGTCCTATATGGGTATTTGTAATATTGTATTTAAAATATTTTTGTAAGTGGAAGTCTCAGTGTTAATTTTGGAACATGAAAGGTCATTATGTAAAAGAAGTCAAAGAGTCATGACGAAAGTCAAAGAGTCACAAAGGAAGATGGATAGTCACCTCATATGTTATAAATATACCCTCATAACTCTTGTAAGGGTCTTTTGGCTTAGTATCGAAATATTGGGAGTATTGCTGAGAGCATTGACTTCTCCTTTAGCATAGAAGGACTATCCTTCTTTGCAGAAATGAGTGTTGGCTTCATGTTCCACCATTGGGGCTAGTGGTTTGCCAATTAAACATGTATGTTTGGAACTTTTAGTTTTAATAAAAGCTCGGAACTGGCACATCTTCATGCATATGTCGTGGATGTAGTAAGACTATTCTTGTTATGTCTGTGATATGTGTTATTTCATTTACGTTAATGGTTACGAAATATTTCAGTTGCCTTAGTATGAATATTGTTGAATGTGTGATGTTATGTTATTTCGATCATGGTTATATTGTGAACTATTTTGCAGGTTAACTTATACTTATTTTGTTGCGTGTGAGTCCCTTTTAAGCTAAGTGCCATTAAATGCTTCTAAGCAGCCCACTCTCTTTCCCTTTGATGTGATGGAACTTCTCATGCATTGCATTTGATACTTCACAAAGACCATACACTTATTTTTGCCAATGTTATGCATACATCATTCTATGTGGTTATTGCAACCAAGGCACACTCTTAAAACCCACTACTTCAGCAATCGGTCATATTCTGATTGGGGCTCCTACTCCAAGTAGTGTTGGGTCTAATTGGGAATTCACATAGGGGAGACACCCTACACCTGTTGGCAGCTTCCAGCACCATCAACAGCTTGTAAGGAAACTAAATAAAATAATAGTTGAAATAATAAAACAAGATTAGAATTTTTTAAGGAAAATAAACTATTTTTTTAATTGTATTTTCAACTTATCTCCTTATAATTTTACTCAATGTAAAGTGTAGGCGCCCATTGGATGTGGATTTAAATTACTCATCCAATGAATTAACCCTCTGCATAATTTTTAGTGGACCCACACCGGTAAAAAAAAATCATTAAAATAATATGTTTCTTTCAAGAAACATGTTCTTTTGATATATTTTTAGTTCTTTCGTGGTGTGGGTCCTACTCAAGAAACACATTATTTTCATGGATTTTCAGTTTTTTTTAGTGTGGGTCTACTCAAAAATATGCAAACGGGGTACTCATTGGATGTACCATCTGCTTATGCATCCAATGGGTGCTTACACTTGACATTGAGTAAACCTATAAGGAGAGAAACCAAAAATACAATTAATTTTTTTTTTCTTTTCCCTCCAAAAATATTTACCCTTGGGGATGACTTCATCATTTTGAAACTTATTTTTTCTTTTAAATTTGATCTTGTTAGTACATTTTTGTTTTTAGACCCATTTTTGACCTCGAAATTCCCTTAATGTCACTTATGTTTGTCTATCTATTTAGGGATGAAAGACGACCAATTTGATCAACTTGGTATCCATCAAAGACCATTGATTGTACCAAAAGGTAATAAGGCATTTTTTGTCCCTATTTGAAATAATGGTCCTAGGTTTCCCAAAATGAACCCAAACATGTTCAATGAAGATTTTAGCAATGGATTTGGTTATGGTACTCTTTTGGTGCCAAAATTTCCATCTTACATAACAAATCAAACAACCACAAACACACAATTGTTGTTATGCCTATTGGAAGGGTATGTCAAGGTGAGGACTAGTGTGGAGCAAAGGTGGCGTTTCAGATCCTCAAATGCTTTCTATTGTGACTTAGAACAAGAAAAAAATTATTTATCTCCACCTTTGGTCACTTGACTTAATGACCAAGTAATATGAGAGAACCTCAACATGAACCTTTAGAGGAAGTTAGTTGTAACATACTTGACCGCTCAGGTTACCATTAGAGGAATGGGGTGATTATATCTATTTTTTTTTTGTTTTACTTTTCATATATATATATATTATATATATATATATAATATATATATATATGTCCACCGAAAACCTAATGAGCCTCTGCTCCCCGAATTAGCCAAATGCCTTATGGGTGGGTCCCACTAGACACATCACCCTGCTTACCATCTCCCAGCGTTTCCCAAACTGTGTGTTTGGTTCCTGTACTAGGCTTACATGAAGAGTGGGCCTCTCCTTATCGTCTCCTCATTGGCCAATAATTTAACTGCCAATTACTATCACTACCGACCCACTTCATCTCAGTAACACCGAAAACCTAATGAGCCTTTGCTCCCCGAATTAGCCAAATGCCTTATGGGTGGGTCCACTAGACACATTACCCTGCTTACCATCTCCCAGCGTTTCCCAAATTGTGTGTTTGGTTCCTGTCGGGTTTCCTGTACTAGGTTTACATGAAGAGTGGGCCTCTCCTTATCATCTCCTCATTGGCCCATAGTCTAATTGCCAATTACTATCACTATTGACCCACGTCATCTCAATAATAGTGACTCAAAGCCTTCTCTAATAACATCGCTTTATCTTCCCAAGATCACAGCATCAGGTTGACCTAGTTGTGGTCCCACCTCCCACCAGTCAGAACACCATCGGGCTTGCATGTATTGCCAACCCAACTGGCTAATTTCATTCCGTCGGGTCCTTCACAATGCATTCTGAAGAATTCTCTTTACCAAACATCAGGGCTCTCTTACTGGGCTTATGTTGATGGTGGTACCATATGGTCCCTTCTCCCATTGGTCTTTTGCAACAACTGTCGGGTTCCACTACAACTTATGCCACTTCATATCGATTCCTTTACCCTAGATCCTCCTTTTGATCTCCTCTTGATTTTTCTAGGGTCATGTCGTTGGGATAACCTTGCTGGCAGGACCCCTGCTCCGCTAACCAGGTATGAATGTACTGCATGAGTGGTATGACTTATGACATCCGGCTAAGATTACTCCCATCACTTGTGATCGTCTCCTTGCTTTAACCTATCGAAGTGAACTCATCGAGATGACCCAACAGATGGGCTAGTCCCCCACAAAAAGCATCATGACAATGGTGTAGGATCGGCCACTTACCCTCCTTACGTCATCCTACCTTGTGCTCCCAGTGCTTCCTTAAGTGCCTCCCTTTCATTCTTAAGGGTTAGACTTCTAGGCAACCTGGCTAGTGGAATACCCTTCTCGCCAACGGTGTTAATGTCTGGCTCATGTCAACCTACCATGTCATCTCAGTGCTCAAACCTGGATCCCTCTTTATCCTACACACTCGTAATTCTCTGGGATGAACCTTCCGAGACACATCAACCTTCCTCGTCCAATCACATTACCGGAAAGTCTGGTCACGCCAATGGAAGGCCTCCTCGGCTAGGGTTTGAACAACGAAAGGATAGGGTTGACCAATCCTTTCTTATAAGTTCAAGGCTCAATCCCTCTGCAACATGACAAGTTTACCTCTCATTCTCCACCTTGGCTTGACTAAGGTATTTTTGACCCTGCCTTATGCGATGAAGCAGATGGGAATATCCGCGATCGCCCCAAATACAAGCTCTATTATTGTGCAAACTTCCTTGAGCTATTATTTTCTACCATAGTTCTATCTCAGATGTGTGGAAAACCTCCATATCAATTTCATGGCTTCGTGACAACATTAATGGTTTTTAAGGTTTCCTTAGTGCTAACCCTCCTAAGCTCGGGCAATAGATTTTCTAATGGGTTCCTGGCCTACTTGCGTTCCTTGTGCTCGGACAAGGAATTACAGGCATGGAGGAATAGGCGCCCATGCAGCCCTTACCTACTACGGGTTTGGCGTGAACTCCTGAAAGGTTCCCACCTCACCTATCACACATCAATTGTGCCAGAATCCATGTCAAGCCTGTAAGTGGTTCTATGGAACTACACAAAGCCTTCAGGTACCTAACAAACAACACTAGGTTGCTAACGAAAGATATCTAGGCACTATTGATACATGGTTGAGAGGTCATTTGGGTAAAGAGTATGGGGTTCGAACAACCCCAAGCGAAACAAACCCTTCAACGCTACTGCAATGCTTGTCATGCTACACATCAACTTGTAACTCAAGCAAATAAGTTAATGTAAGTGGATGCAGACCCTGCTAAGAATATGGTACTCCATGTAACAGTTTCATATTAATAAAAAGGGCCTCTAAGTCTATGGTTCCCAAGTTTCATTCCAAGTTCTAATGGATTCTTGTACGGCCTGTAACATGGCATAATTCTTATATATTATTTATTTAAGTGTTTTTTCCCACACATTTTAACACTTCATGTAGCACAAAATTCGACTCAATGTTATAGCTTAGCCCTTATTATCATGTGGTTTATTACGTAGTTATGCATCAACAATTTTGTGATCAACACCAACAAGTTACTGACATAGAATTTTATTTCCAATTAAAAAGCTCATGCTTACTTATTTTATTTACCAATTTCATTTGTTTCAGAGTAACCCCACACACACACACATATTTAGCATAGACATAATCTCCATATCCCCACTGAGGTATAACCACATGTTCAAGAATTAACAACACAAATATAGTCCCGAAATCTAGAACTATTACAATCAGAAAAGCGTCGTGATTCATCAACAAATAGACAAGCATAATAATATACTTATATTTGAATTTGCATGGAAACTGAGTCTAGGACAAGGACTCTCCACCCAACCATAGATGATTACATCCACACTTACTTGCAGCTATCACCCCCAAGCCATATTCTAGAGTCTGAGGGGGATGCTTACTTAAAGGATTAACATACCAATTTCCAACTGAAATAGGGACTCCAGAGGACCTCCTTCCTCAATCCCACCAGCTAACTTCTACCTCTTTCTCAACATAGGGTATCCATAGGTACTCTATCTCACCCCAAGTGCACACACAATGATTCATCCCTTCCTAGGGAGTCTAGAATCCATTGTAACACTTATGCAATAACCACAAGTCTTCAATCAGGTCTTCCTTTGATGTTGCTTTAGGATGGCCTCTTCCCAAGTTGTTACAAGGCTCTATAGTCTTCTATATCAACCTCCAAGGGACCTAAGCTATTACAGAGCTCTGAATATTCCATCTCAACCCACAACCTCTAGGGACCCAAGTTATTACAGGGCTCCAGAGATCCTATCTCAACCGAGACTCTCCAGGGACCCAAAGTTGTTACAAGGTTCCAGAGACTAGCAGCTCAACCCACAACCTCCAAGGAACTAGAGAACCCATCCCCTTCTTTTATCTTCTCTTCCCTTCTCTTCAGCGTTGCCTATTGATTACTCTCACTAGATGTTTGATTCCCTTTCCTTCTTTGTCTGCCTCATCCATACTTAAGTTCGAATGGGTGTCTTCCCCCATCGGTCTCCAGCTTGTTGTCGAATGAATGAATGTATCAATGAATGTGTCTATTGTTGTCTTACCTTTATTTTACATGGATTCTCCCCCTCATGCTTACTTCCTTGGCTTGTTTCTTAGCCAACATTTATTCTTACGTCCTTGCTTCCTTGGAATTCTTAGTCCCCTTCATAAATATTTGTCCTCTTTTCTTGTTTTTTTTTTCAAGCAACATCAGCCTGAGTAATTTCTCTTGCATCCCATTTAATTACAAAACTAGTCCCTTAAATTCATGCACCAACCAACCTTTAATGGTTATCCTACAATTCAAGTTTCTTTCTCTGCACAAGAAAACACAACATTCCAAAGAGGATCGCGAGCCTGAGCCTGGCCTGCGCGCGAGCCTGAACCTGACAGCCTGCAATTGCGCCTCAGCATGGATCCTCCGGATCCTCCCTGCGGGGATCCGGATCTGCAACGGGCCTTCTCTAACTTGGTAAAGATCTCTTCCCCCGCAGCGACCCCGACCAGCAGCAACAAAGTTCGTAAAAAAGCTCGATGTATTACAGGAAGTTCAACTGCCGCCTGCTATCCCTCGCATGGCAGCCCTTTCTCTTGCAGAGAAAGGACTCATTAGGCAGTTCACAGGACTTTGGCCGTCGCCCAAAACAGTGCAAAGATGGGTTGAATGAAACTGGCCGGATAAGACTCAGGGAAAAATATCTATCAGATTTTGTGGCAAAGGATACTTCACATTTCATTTCGAGACAAAGGAGGACAAAGATCTAATATTCAGGAACGGACCATATTTTATGGACTCCAGGGGCCTCTACCTCAACAAATGGACCCCGGATTTCGATCCAGAGCTAGACATCCTGAATGTTGTTCCAGTTTGGGTTCGGTTGCCCCACCTCCCTCTTCACTACTGGGGGGATGAATCAGTTAAAGCTATAGGTAATGCAGTGGGAAAATACATAGATCGTAGTGAACCCAAAGACAACATGTAGGCATGCGCGAGGATCTGTGTGGAAGTTGATCTAGGCTGAGGACTACCGGAGGCGATCAAGTTGAAAGTGGATGATTGGAGCCATATCCAGCAACTGGACTACGAACATATACCATTTAAATGCAAGGTATGCCACGAATACGGACACTTTGCAAATAGATGCACAAAAACTGTCAATGTTGATAATGATGAGCAAGATGGCCAATGGGAACCTGTAAAAAAGAAAAAATCAGCAGCTTCCCACAAATCTCCTATGGAAACTGATGTCCCTGGAACCTCCAATCAGTGTCCCCCATCCCTTCCCTCTTTGACTCCCGATCCACCAATTCCCCCTTCTTCCAATCCTTTTTTGATCCTCTCTGAGACTGAATCTGGCCCTGACATCCCTTCCACTGAGCCCCCACCCCATCAATCTTCTCCCCCCTCCATGCAGCCCCCACCTGATCCACCCTCTTCAAGAACTACCAGAAACTCTTCAAAGGATCATGGAGCACCCAACGATGTTCAGAAAAAACCAGGACCTAGAAGAAAAACAGCTAAACAGCAAAGGGACGAAAATGCACAAAAGGATATAGCTCTAGGCACTCAAACTCCAATAGAAAGCTTTATTCCTGGGCCCCTGGAAAAAGAAAAGAGCAATAAGGGACATGAGAGGCGAGCACCTCTCCACATATCAAGTAACTCTTGATGAAAATACTATCTTGGAACAGTAGGGGATTAGGTCAACCCTCCAAGCTAGTTGCCCTCAAGGATCTAATACACAACGAGAACCCTGAAATCTTGCTCATACAAGAAACAAAGCAAGATCAAAGTGAAATGAACAAAGTAATTAGTCAACAGAAGCGTTTTTGTGGAAGTATAAGTGACGCAAGAGGAGCCTCAGGTGGCATAGTAACTTTATGGGACAACAACAAATGGATGTGCAGCTCTACCAATGTTCAGCAAAACTGGATCCGAACCGCTCTTGAAAGTAGAACTGGAGGCCAATCAGTAACTGTGTATAATGTGTATGCCCCAAATCAGTACAGAGAAAAAGAGATTTGTTGGGACACCTTGAAAGCAAGCATAGAAATAGACCGGAACACTAATCTCATTGTAGCAGGAGATTTTAACTTGGTGCTGTACGCAAATGAAAAAAGAGGAGGTAACTTCACTTCTGATCCTTTCAGAAGTCGATTAGAGGCCATAATTCGGGATCACGATATAGTCGATATCAGGCCCAAAAATCGTAGATATACCTGGAGTAACAGACGAATTGGCGCCAACAACATCATGGAACGGCTTGACCGATTCCTTGTCAGCATAGAATACCTCTCCACTTTCTCAATAGGGTACTCAAGCATCCTCAATGTGTCGGCCTCTGACCACTATCTGATAACGCTAAATCTCCAACGCCATTGTCCTCTCGGACCCATTCCCTTCAAGTATAGCGCAATATGGAATCGGATACCAGCTGCAAAAGAGGTGGTGCAAGCGACATGGGTCCATCATGTAGAGGGATCTTCGACTTATATCTGGGAGACAAAGCTAAAAAGAGTAAGGCAGGCTTTAAAGAATTGGGCAAAGAGCAATTATCAAGAGCCTAAACTGAATAAAAAGAAAATCAAGCAAGAGCTGGAGGAGGTGCAACAGAGAATCGAAATGCAAGGGCTATCCCAACAGAACAAGGAACAAGAAGGCAAATTCTATGCACAACTGAACCAAATCCTCAGGGATGAAGAAACAAAGTGGAGATTGAAATCAAGGCAACTCTGGTTGCAGGAAGGAGATAAAAACACTGCTTACTTTCATAATCAAGCTACTGTGCGAAAGCTCAGAAACACAGTGAGCACTATAGTGGACGATGAAGGAAATCGATATAGCACCCAGGAATCAATAAAAGAGGCAGCCACCAGGCATTTTTGTAAACTACTAACTGAAGACAAAGGCGCAGAAGACTACTCAAGCATGCTCCAGTATATGCCTAAAAGGGTTACACAAGAAATGAACAACAATCTCATGAAAGAAGTAGAAGAAGAGGAAATCAAGGTAGTCATCTGGATTTTACATCCGGACAAGGCACCAGGACCGGATGGATTCCCCATTTGCTTCTATCGGGAATACTGGACAATGATAAAAAAAGATCTCTTAAAGATGATTCGTTGGGTAATGAAAAAGGTAAAATGGGAGGATTTACTAACTCCACTTTTCTAGCTCTGATACCAAAAGAAAATCGTCCTTCCTCCTTCTCGAGATTCTGACCAATTTCATTATGTAACTCAGCTTATAAAATCATCTCAAAAATTTTAGCAGCCCAGCTCAAACCCCTTCTTCCCTCCGTGATCTCTGAAAATCAAGGGGGATTTCTCCCCAACAGGCATATTTCTGATTCTATTCTTCTTGTACAAGAGGCCATCCACTCGAGCTTAACCAGGAAGGAAAAAAGATTCATTCTAAAGTTGGATCTAGCAAATGCCTTCGACAGAGTAAGGCACTCCTATCTGTATGTTGTCCTTCATAAAATGGGATTTGACCCCTCTTTCACCACTATGATCGTTGCATGCATAACTGGGCCTTGGATATCCCCCTTGATAAATGGGAGACCATGTTCATCCTTCCAATCATCCCGTGGTCTCAAACAAGCTTGTCCGCTTTCGCCTTATCTGTTCATCCTCATGGCCGAATCATTCAGTCAAGCATTGGACTACAACCGGAGAGTAGGATTAATAACTAGCATCAAGATCGAACAAGAAGCAAAGAACATCAATCATTCACAGTTTGCGAATGATACTTTGTTGATAGGAGGAGCCTCCACAACAATAGCAAGGAGATTTAAAAAGCTCTTGGACCAATTTATGGATTACTCAGGAGGGAAAGTCAACCAGACAAAAAGTTGAATCTATGGATGGAATACAGCAAATCACACCATTCACAATATTGCAAGCATATTTGGAGTTCCCAGCAGGCTAATTTGGAATCATTTTTCCTATTTAGGGATGCCAGTTAGTTTGGGGCCCTTGAAAGCTGACACCTGGAACGAGATACTTGACAAAATAGAGAGGAAAGTGCAACAATGGGGCACAATGTGGCTGAATCCAGCAGGAAGGCTAATTCTCCTAAAATCAGGTATTGCATCTCTTCCCATATATCGCTTTTCTTTATATCATGCCCCCGCTGTTTTCGATCAAAAAATGGAAAGAGTTCTCAGACACTTCCTCTGGCAAGGAGGGAAGACGGTCAAAAACAAATTTAATCTAGTAGGCTGGAAGAACATAATCCAAACTCAGGAAAAAGGGGGATTGGGCATCAGGTCCCCAAGACTTCTCAACTTGGCACTTGGAGCAAAAATGGTATGGAGACTGATCACAAGTCCAACAGCGTGGTGGAAGAAAGTTCTGGAGGTAAAATACTTAAATTGTACAAGGCAGCAACTCTTGGATTCTAATATACCTAACAGAGATTTCACAAAAATTTGGCAACTTTGTAAGAAGGCAATTCCCTTTACGCGTCAAAACATCTCTAAGGTCCCAGGCAGGGGAAACAGTATAAACTTCTCTAATGACAAAATCCTAGGGCAGCAACCTATGGGATCAAAAGCAAAGGTAATCCCGGCCATAACCTGGCTTAACGATAAAGGGCTCTATCATCTGTCCCAAATATCAAAATGGGACACCCACACTCATGCATGGATAGGCTGGAATTTTCCAGATCCCCCTAATGTGTTAGAAGCCAGCCTCAACGCTCTAAAGAAGCTTCTTCACAGCAAAGCTCCGGTTCAAGAAGACACTTTGGATGGGTATCGTTGGGATCGAACAGGTACTCAATACACAGTAAAAGCTGGACACCAATATCTCTGTGACAGCACCTATCAAACGGAAACTTGGAACCACTGGAAAATAGTATGGAAAGCAGAAGTGCCCCCCAAGGTCAAGTTCTTTATTTGGCTGCTCCTGAAAGGGAAAACATTAACAGCAGAGAATCTAAGAAAGAGAGGCATAATGGGCCCATCCAGGTGCCCAAATTGCTGCAAATCAGAGGAAACAATGCAACACTTATTTATAGAATGTCCGGTGGCCGAAGAATGCTGGAAGAAGATGGCCTCAATTGGAGAGTCACCCTGGGAACCTCAGAACACCATTGCAGAAACAATCTACAAATGGAGGAAGAACTGACCTTGGAAAGAAAAGAGAAGCCAACTGACGCAAAGAGTATGGAACACTATACCATTCACTCTTCTATGGCACATTTGGCTAGCACGAAATGGCAAGGTCTTCCAGGAGAAAGGATTCAACATCAAGAAAATTTGTCATAAAGCCAAAATGTTGGCTCTTGAAGCAATCACAAATCACACCAGCGGTAAGATTGATGCAACAAACTACAGTGTAGAAGAGAGAAACCTCCTCAGCTAAGTCCTGGAGAATATTTCCAGTGGACAAGAAACTAGCAGGCGGGCGATAAAGGCAAAAGAAGCAAACAGGGGATGGAAACTGCGATTAAAGGAGGAGGAATTTTCTAATTGGCTGAGCAACTGCAGTAGGTTTTTCTTATTCTTTGATGGCGCAGCTAAATCGTATCCAGGTCTGGCTGGTGCAGGGGGCCTTATTTGTAATGCAAACGGAGATTGCATCCTTCGCTATGAATGGGGACTTGGGGAAAATTCCAACAACAGAGCAGAAGGACTTGCCTTGTTCCAGGGGCTCACCCAATTAATCAAGCTTGGGATAAAGAAGGTAGTAGTGCTTGGGGATTCCTCAATAATTATTCAGCTAATGGTATATCGCCAGAGTACCCCAAACATTCTCCTCCAGTAAATAAATCAGTGTAACCAAATCCTTCACGCGACAATGGAAGAGGTCAGCTATTATCACATCCTACGTGGCTTGAACAGGGAAGCGGATAAGCACGCCAGCAAAGCTTGTGAACGACCCATCGGCAGTCTGAGCTGTAACTCCAGTGTGACTCTTCAACCTTTACCATGATCATTACATCTTCAGTCAACAACAGGCGACCGCCATCAGACAGAACTAGAGAGAAAGTTCACAATCCGTGCCGGCAACAGAATAGGACATTTAGATAGGATTTTGCCCAGAATTGTAATCAGGAAGGCATCCCAAAGCATGCGAAGTCACAAGATCTCAAGTGAGAAATGTCTCTTCAGATCGGCCCTCCATGCCCTGCGAGATCTGCAGTTGATCACTCGGCGGATGTGCAATCCCGTGATACACAACAATACATTTTCCCGCCCTCGAAGTGCACAGGTAAACTCTATATATACATCAGAGAATAAACCCCTCCAATGCATTCAATAAAGTTGTCCGGGTAAATTTTGGCAATACTGTGTCTGGCTTAGTGCAAAATCCATTAAGCATCCTCAAGCTGCAGTAGCTGCCTGCTATAACCGTCTTAGTGAGCCAAAGCCGCCTGTTTCAGTAACAGAGACTTCAAAAAGGGAGTCGCTTGAGATAATGGCTCGCTCAGAAGACTGCCTTCACTACGCAGACCTTCAAGCAGAATTTGAGGAACTAAGGGCGCAACACCATATCATGGAGGACCAGGTCAAGAGTATAGAGACAAGAATGGAAGACCAGTAGAGGATACTGACTGAAAAATACAGGACATAGATCAATCTTTTTCTGCACAGAGTGTCATCCCTCCATGAACAGTTCAGAAACCTGGCGAACTGATGCAGTCACGCAGAAGAGTCGATTACAATCCTACAATACATGATGGACAAAAAGAACAAGGAAGCTCCCAACTCCTCCAGCGCAAAGCAGATGGAGCCAGACCCAAATCCAGAAGAGTCCACGGCTAGACAGATCAGTCATATAGATATAGATTAAATATGTTGTGTAGCTATAAATTTTGGTCTTTACAATTTGTTAGGATCTACATCAGTTTAGAAAGTTTTAGAGGCAGAACTACTAGAACAAGGATCAAAGAAGGGACCCACTTTGTAATTCCTCTGATCCAAGATATCCAGAAAGCACTGTTTGTATGGAGAACTGACTCCTTTTTTCAGTCCATAATATAGCAACCGAAATTTGTCTAAAAAAAAAAGAAAACACAACATTCCAAGCAAGAAATCATCCTCCCCATCTTTGGAATTTGTGTCCCTTTGACTCAGTCCCCTTTTGGATTTCACATTTTAGTAAAAATAATTACGATGTAATTGATGAGAGGACCATCGGTGGGGTTGTCACAGTCCCCTCTCCCTTGAGGGAACACCGTCGTCGATGTTGATTTGTCCATATACACAGAGGAAACATACTAAATAGAGAAACAATAATGTATTGTCTTTGGAACTTTTTATTTATAGCTCTTTATCGAATTTACTATTTACATGTCACACATTCACAATTGTGTGCCCAACAACTAAGGGATTATAAAATAAAATTTAAATTAGATCAACCACTTTTGTGGCTCTTTGCAATTTCCTGGTGCTTTTGCTACACTGAATTTGACTTGGGTTATTTCCTTTGTTCTCGAGGCTAGTATGCCTCCAATATCCAACATTGTGTTTCTTTTCACTCTTGTTCCATCCATGAACAGTTTCTGGCTCATTTCCTCTGGATACAACCCCAATGTGCTTCTGATTCCAATTAATTATGCTCATGACCAAGAAACTCAATTCATTTTTCGGTCTTCCCTTCTCTTCTTTTCAGCCCCTCGAGCTATTTGATTACCACCCTCTTCTTGCAGTCACTCACCTTCCAAGTTCAGGAATCCCCTTCTCTGCTTCTCAATCCCTCGGGAAATCTATTCCTTGGTAAGGCTTCATCGCATCGGAAGGAGTTCAAACTCAAGCCATGCCCTTGCCTTCAAAACTACCATACAACGATAACATGCTTCATGTAAATCAAATGACATAATTAGTTAAGGTGATTTGATTAGAAACTTTAGCAATTATGAACTTGTGGTTTTGGTATATGGATAATAAAATATGAAATGTCGTGATTTTTATTAATAAAATATTAAACTAAGTAAAGGTGTAATATAACTTTTAATTTATTAACAAATTTTTTATTTTAATTTATTATTTAAATAAACATGTATATAGTTATTTGCATTTTATATAAAATATAATATCATATGAAATTAATTAAGGAGATTCTAGCTTAATATGGTAGAGATGTTGTAATGTAATGTTTGTTTAACTTTAAAAATAAAAATAACCCTAAGTGAAAACATTTTAACTCGAATAAAATAACCTTAAAATAAAAATAACTTCATAATATTCACCCATGGTATTTATGTGGAATATAGCATGTTTATAAGGTGAAATTATACCCGCATAGATCCATATTAAGCCTATAGGGGGATTAAATCTCTTGAGATGCAAACCTATTTTAGAGTGAAAAGAGATTTGATCCCCCTCCAATCTTGGTATATCGAGAATTAAGATGGATAGATTGGTATAAAATAATATAAAGTCAAAACAAAACTATCATATCAACTATATGTCATGTCAAAGGCAAATAGATATTCACTAACATATAATAACATAAATGAGACCAATAATGTTTTCTACTAATTGTCTATAGAGTTGACAATTTTACCATGATTTTTTTTTTTTTTTTTTTCAATTGTTTGTGGTTTGCAAAATTTGAAATTTATAGTACTTCAGTCATGATTTTGAAGCTTGAAATAGATTTACCACAATGAACTCTAAATTCCATAATTTGACAATTGTAACTAGAATTCCCAAAATTTCTATCAGATTTACTCGTTGTGCCGAAAACTCAATATTTTCCAAACAAAATTATCACCCAATTAAATTACAAGCTTCTTGTTTAAAAAAAATAATCAATCAAAACATTACACCATCTAGCTCATTAATAAGTAAATCCCCACTCCATAGTTTTTTTTGGCGTAGATCTTACAAGCAACAAAGGATAGAAAAATAAATAGAGATTATATTATTCACTGAGCCAAGAAAAATTCAAAAATGTTTTTAATTTTCTCAAAATGGTTTTGTATTTTAATAATTTTTTAATATAATATTTGATAAATTATAAATTTCAATGATTTAAAATAGATTTTTAATATAAAAATAATTTTAATTGTATTTAGAAGTACATTTTACAATCCAATAAGGAGGAGATGTGTGTGAGAGAAGACCTGTAATTCATCCTCAAAAAAAAAATGTGAGCTTAAATAAATAAAAATAAAAAATAAAAAATAAAAAAAATTGAAAATACCTATATAACTAAAAAAACAATTCATATAACAATTATAAACCTAAATGTGTCTCCAATATACCCTAAAATTGCTTCTGCTTGGCTAAGAGTTGGTCTCGTTGAACCTAAGGAAATAAATTAACGACCAAAAACCCAAAGGTTATTGTATTCGTGAACCTATATGTGAGTATCTGCTTATTAAAAGTTAACATTGACTCATTATTCTTGCAATGTATGATTTATATTTCAGATTTTGACATTTTATGAATTTGTATTTTTTTTTCTCCTCATAAAGGAAAATCAGTTATTTTACTGGGAAAGTTAGCAGGATATTAATATTAAATCATTTAGTCAATTATTGGAAAATATCACATTTTGAATTACAATTTAATAATTGTATTTTATATATTGATTTGAGAAAAAATCATTTAAGAAGGACCAAGAATAAACATAAGGTTTATTCATTAAGAAATTGTTGCCACATAAATTATAATAAGAATAAATACATAGTAATACATGGAAGATAATACTCGTCATTAGAGGACTTATCGCCATGATTCATGTATCTATTACTTAATACAGATTGTCAATGGTTTTAAGTTGAGACATTAAGTTTGGAAGTATGGACCAAGTGGGAGAATGTTAAACTCCATTAATTTTTGCCAACTGTAACCTACAGTTATGGAACTAAAACTACAGTCTTTCCTTAATTTTTGGAAACCAACTGCAGTAATTTCCTTAAATTAAGGAAATCAACTGCAGTTAATTAATTTTCTGGTTGGAGCTTCTGAAGTGGTCCATTACTCCATCTGGAGTTCTCTACCTTGATCTGTGGAACAACTGACACATAGCCATTAGAAGCTTGATGGAAGCTTGGCTATAAATTCATCTGTTTGGTCCCCAAGCTACTCTCTTAATCCCCTTCAGTTGTTTACACCATCTAGCTGAGAGACCATAGCTTGGAAGTGCCTTCAGATTTTCTGTGATTTTTCTTTTTGCTTGGATTGAAGCTGTAATGCTGTTTCAGTGAAGAAGCAAGTGGACTGTGGTTTGCAGCAAGAGCGTCATCAATGGCCGGAGGTAATCCTGGGCATTGAAGTTTAATTTAGATTCTTTAAAGTATTCAGATTCAGCATATAGAATTGTAGCAAATTTCTAACATTTTAATCATAACGCAGAGAGAAACGAGAAATGCAAGCGGCCAAAGAAGTTCTGTGAGGATTGAATTGACGTCCAAAAAGAGATTTAGTGGATGTATACAAATGACATATGAAGATACCTCAACATTTGCTTTTGGTTGGTTTAAATATAGAGTCGAATTGTTCCATGTATTTTCCATTTTAAGTGTTTTCAATTTATTTTTTCCCTCTTAAAATTTAACTATTTAATTTAATATTGTAATCATCAATTTTATATTATATTAAACATGTATTATAATATTATCTTAATGTCAAAAATAAATTATTACATAATATTTAATGTAATATTATATTAAATAATGTTATTAAAATCTAATAATTTTGAATTAATATAATATTAATTTGAAACATTATAATATTATATTTAACAAAAAAAAAAAAAAAAAGATGGGAAAGTGGGAGAGGGACACGAGAGCAAAGGGAAAGAGAGTGATGGGGAGAAAGAGGAAGGAAGAGGGATAGGAGGGGAGAGATGGAGTTGGAGGGGGAGGGACAGGGAGGGAAGAACAAAGATGTAGAGAGATGAAGATGGAGAGAGAGTTTGAGTGACAAGGGAGGGAGAGAGAAAGGAGAGGAGGGAAGAGAGAGGAAGATGCATTGTTTTCAATGTAGTTGAATTCTAACTTTATTTGATTGTTTGCACTAGATACATTGATTTCATTGTAGATGTTGATTTCTAATTCTATTTGATTTCTTGCACTAGGTGCATTGATTTCATTATAAATGTCAATTTCTAATCCAATTTGATTTCTTACACTAGATGCATTGATTTAAATGTAAATATTGACTTATGATTTGATGTGACTAGATGCATGTTGTTCATTAATTTGAAAGTAATTACATATGGAGAGAGAGAATGATAAAGAGAGGGAGATAATGATAGAGTTGGGGAGAGAGAGAGACAGGGGGAGCAACTGAGTAATGGGGGGAGACATAGAGGCATGTGGGAAAGAAAGGGAGAGAGATGAGGAGGTACAAATAGATGGAGTTGGAAGGAGTTGGAAGGGGAGAGAGGGAGGGAAGAAGAAAGACATAGAGATAGAAAAGTGGAAAGAAAGAGAGAGAGAGAGAGTGTGTGTGTGTGAGTGACGAGGGAGAGATGGAGATAGAGTGTGTATGTTTGGGGGTGAGATAGAGAGACAAAGAAGGAGAGATGGAGGGATATATAGATATAGATGGAGGAGGGAGAGAGGAAATAAAATTTCTTGCACGAAATGCATTGATTTCAGTGTAGATGGTGATTTCTAATCCTATTTGATTGTTTGCACTAGATGCGTTGATTTCGATGTAGATGTTGATTTCTAATGATATTTTATTGCTTGCAATAGATGTATTGATTTCAATGTAGATGTGATTTCTAATCTTATTTGATTCCTTGCACTATATGCATTGATTTCAATGCAGATGTTTTTGCATTCTATTTCATTGCTTGTTTTAGATGCATTGATTTCAATGTAGATGTTACTTTCTAATTCTATTTGATTGCTCGCACTAGACACATTGATTTCAATGTAGATGTTGATTTCTAATTATATTTGATTGCTTGCACTAGATGCATTGATTTTAGTGTAGATGATGATTTCTAATCCTATTTGATTGATTGCATTAGATGCTTTGATTTCAATGTAGATGGTCCTTTCTAATCCTATTTGATTACTTGCATTAGAAGCATTGATTTCAATGTAGATTTTTTTTTCTAATCCTATTTGATTGCTTGCATTAGATGCATTGATTTCAGTGTAGATGTTGATTTCTGATTTGATGTAATTGGATGTATAATGGTACATTAATTTTAAAATGACTGGATTAATAGTGTGCATTGATTTGAGTGTAAGCACAAAAAAATGGTTGACAATGTGCATTGATTTTTGTGTTATAGTAATTCAACTTATTAATATTGGAGAGCAAGAGAGAGAAGATATGATGTTTACTACAATAGCTCAAGTTACAAATTTGAATGGTTTACAATTTCAACTTCCCTTTTCATATAATCGATATGAAAATATGGCAAAACTAACAGGGGTGACAAAAATAATAGTAGAAAAAAGTAGTTTGAGATTGATCACAATGAAGACTATTTGTAATTGACTAGATCCTTATTATTCACATTTTCTGCCTTTCAACACTATAACATTGTCACTTTTCATTCAAATTTTTTATTTCATCATTTTTCACCATTAAAGTCATAAACAATATCTATCATCTCAACAAACTGAGGTAATTGAGCAAATTTAAAATTAAAACTACCCTTCAAGATATATTTAGTAATACTTGGAGGACTCTATTAAGAATTATTTAGTTGTCAACAATTGTGATACCTAAAATTAAATGAAATAGATATGTAGTATCAATCCTCCTCCAAACTATCGACAAAATTGTCTCCCTTCTTCATCACCAACTAGTTACCGATAGACAATTACATACACATAGAGAAATATAACACAACAACTATTACATTCACAAACATCACCATCCAAATCCAAACACATAAACAAATAAACCACTCAAAACATCCAAACGCAAATGTACAAGCCATTTAAGGCAAACAACATAGACTAAATTAAAGAAGAGAATGATATGATCATGTCAAGCAAAAAAACCATCATGTAAATTTCAATCTCAAACATATACATAATAATGATAAAAAGAAAAAAGAGTGAAATTGTTGCTCTCAACTAGTACCATCCGAGACCCATCTAACTCTGAATCTATCATGCGCCGAGAGCCATCAAATCCCTCAAGGTGCAAACCTTTCCTCAAATTCTACACTCCATAAAGAAGTTTGCATGTCGAAGATTCTACACTCCAAAAATAAGGTTTGTGCCTTGAAGGATTTGATCCCTCTAGGCACATGATAGATTTAGAGTTAGATGAATCTAGGCAAGTCTTGAAAAAGAAAATATTTGATTTTTGGAGATTACATAATTAAAATTTCAAATTTCAAACATTTGTTATTTATTTTTAAACAAAAATTGATGGAAAAAAAAGTGTGACAACTTTAAAGATTTTTACCATAAAATGTTCTTTAATAATGCTTTTATCTCTTTTTAAAACCGATATGAAAAAATATTAAAAAAAGGTCTTCCATAATAGTTTTTATCTTGAGTGATTGGAGACTTCCACTTTTAAGATTTTCTTATCATAAAATGGTCTTTGTTAATGCTTATTGTCTTTTTAAAAACTTATTGTTGTTTTTATTATTTTCTATCCTAAAATGGTATTTTTATCTTTTTAAAACTGACAAAAAAAACAAGGGTTACATAGTAGCTAGTGTCCGCCACTTAGTTTAGTTGTAACCAAATTAAAGTAAAAATATTAAATTCAAGTTAGTATTAAGGTTTAGAATCAGGTTAATTCAATAATAAATAATAATATTTTTGATTGGTTGATCATACACACATGTTGGAAAGTCAGATTTGCATATATATATATATAAAACAAACCAACTTATAGTCTTTTAAAAGAGATACTGTAATCTTGCGTTAAAAAAAAAAAAAAAAAAAAAAAAAAAAAAAAAAAAAAAAAAAAAAAAAAAAAAAAAAAAAGAAGAAGAAGAAGAAGAAGATACTACACACCCATTTAATATAAATTATTCAAAAAAAAAATTATTTCAACTTTTTGTGTTGATTAATCTTTGAATTAATGTGTAAATGTTTTATTTATTTAATTATTTTAATGACATTTTATTTATTTATTAAATTTAATTATAATGTAGTCTTTGTTTTTCTAACCACGATGATGGTCATGTATGAATTTGAAAGCATATTAGCTGTAAAAAATGCTGAGTAATTTTATTGAGCATATTAAATTTTTGTGTTAACTTTTGTGATGGTTGCCTGGAATTTTTTACGACATTTGAAGAGAAAATTACTTCAAGAAAATAAATTTGGCTCTCGAATTATATCTTTCACAAAGTTAATCCTTATTTAATGTTATTTTTTGAATTTAAAATGTAAAAAGTCAATTTATCAAAGCTTTAGAGTTAAACAAATTCTATTAAAATCGAATCAATGAAAGAAAGAAGAAATAAATAAATAAATTATTTTAACGTCCATGAGGCTAAAGATAGCATATGGGAACGATTGCTTCTTCATATGCTTGATGTATTTGACCCTTTTTCTGTGAAGCTTCAAAATAAATGCTCCAAGCTTCTCGACAAACCCCTTGCTAAATAGATTATCCCAAGAGCTAGCTGCCAACATATCTGCATAACTTTCCATTTTGTCTTTGAAGGCCTCACATTCTAAAAAGAAATGTTTTTTCTGTTTCCATTTTTCTGAAAGAACAAAAAATGCATACTCTTTCCTCCCACACTTCCTTTGGCCTTTTCCAACGCCCTGTTTCACAACGGAGTTGATTAGAATTAGTCCTTAACTAAGTAATAAGAATTTTGGATCTCCAAGAGATATTGGCCTCTATGTATGCTTTTGGTTGATGACTATGAGTGGGATTAAACGCTTCAATATAGTAATTTTTATTTCTTCCTAGCTCATTATCCCAAGTACACTTGTGGAACTTTTCCATAACAATAGATTTTTTCTCTTTGTTGTTTATGGGACACGCATTCAAGCAAATACCCCATTTACTAAACCATTTGTTATTTTGATGCATCCAAGTTTTTTTGCTCTTGCACAATCTATCATTAAAGACAACCTTAGGCCATCTACCCTCTTCCATTTGCTCAATTTTTTTTTTAAATACCTTATGACTAGCACCATAGCGAATTGCTTCAATAGGAGTAGTCCCTGTTTCACTTAACAAGATAGGATAAGGAATTGCACTTTTAATCTTAAATTTGGTTGTAATCAAATGCTTTCGAATTTTCTCAATTTGTCTCCACTGCATGTCAGATGTACTATTGGCCCATAGTTCACAACCATAGAGAATCACCAGAATCACTAGAAGCCCAAAAAGAGTTTGAGTGGTTTTCCAATCCCATAACTCTGCCTCTCTACACCTATTTTGAAAAGCATAAAATGTTTTCCAACCCCCCAAAGTTCTTTTCTTTCTACAACCATTCCAGGATGTTGCCTTCACAGTAGAACTTATGCTGGTTAGGTTTTCTTTTCCTAAAGAAAACCACTACTTTCGTTTTGTTGATATTGACTTGCATCCCCACACTTCTACAAAAATGCTTAAGGGATAGTAAGTACTCTTGCAAACCAAGACTCGATTTAGCAATCAGGATAAGGTCATCTCCATACAAAAGAAGCCTTATAATAAACTTGCCCAAATAGATACCATGACCACCTTGCGAATTTAACCACTCCTCAAGCTTGTCGATATATAAACAAAAAAGGGTAGGAGATAGTGGGAAACCTTGCTTGACCCCGATATCACTCCTAAAACTTTCAAAAATGCTTGTTGAAGTTCTAATTTTGACTTTCACCTCTTCATACAGCCTATCCACAGCTGCTCTAAAAAAAA
>APFE031499260.1:0-11894 GCA_000404065.3 Pinus taeda
TACTAACATAGTAGACTGTCTAAGGTACTTTGTCTTCTTGTTGTCCCCATACTCCACCAATTGCTATCTCAGAAGCATCTGTATGAATGTGGAATGGTAGTGCACAGTTAGGTCCTCTAAGGATTGGAGCACTGCAAACTAACTCTTTAATTCTTGTAAATATTGCATCACAGTCTTTAGTCAACACAAATTATGAATCTTCCGTTAATAACTGAAACAAACAGTGTGCTACTTTTGCAAAATTTTTGATGAAACATCTATAATACCCAGCACAACCAATGAAACTACGTATTGTGTGACCGTTTTAGGTGTTGCAAAGTGAAGAATTACCTGTATCTTTGCTGGATCCATTCTGATTCCTTTAGTTGAGAATGAATGCTCTAGGACGATTCCCTCTTCCAACATCATGTGACATTTCACTATACTTAGAGAGACGTATGCTTGTATACATCTTGCAAGAACTCTTTCGAGGTTTTCCAGTCCCACTCTAAATGAGTCCCCATATGGGTTAAAGTCTTCCATATAGATCTCAACACTGTCATTTATCAGGTCAGAGAAGTTTCCTAGGATTTCCCTCTCGAATGTTGTGGGAGCATTACACAGGCCAAAAGGAAGGACCCGATATGCGAATGTCCCCTAGTGGCATCTGAACATCATCTTGTCCTCATCCTTAGGAGCAATCTAGATCTGGTTATATCCACTAAACCCATCTAGAAAAGAAAAATACTTCTTACCAACTAATGTGTCCAACACTTGATCGATAAATGGCAAGGGGAAGTGATCCTTTTGCGTTTCCTTGTTCAATTCTCGATAATCTACACAGGTCTGTCATTTGCCATTCTTTTTAAGGGACCATTACTAGTGGTGAGACCCATTGGTTTTCTGAGATTGGGTAGATGAAGCCCACATCTAGTAACTTCTGAAGTTCCTCTTTTACCACGTTCTTCAACGTCGGGTTCATCCTCCTCTGAGGCTGCCTTATAGGATGAAAATCCTCTGTGATGTGTATGTGATGGGTACATAAGTTAGCCAGGATTCCCTTCATATCTGCATAATCCCATGTGAAGCCCTCTTTATGTTTCCGTAGAACATCTATAAGCTGCTCCTTCTGAGATTTTGATAGGTTTGGATTAATGTTATGGTTTTCCTAGGTTCTAATTCTACTTGTATACTTTTATGGGGTGCATCAGTAGGTGTTTCCTCTAATCCTTCCACTGTTTCCATACCATCCTGAGTCTCATAGCTCAGGATGGATTCTAAGATCTATTGGTTTGGTTCTGAAACTGAATGGGGATCATCCATGAAAGAAGTGATCACATCATCTTCTGATCTAGCTTTCAATTGTAGGGCCTATCCAATTGTAAGGATAGGTCGTACTTCTTCATCTTTCATTGCATCCTCGAGTGTAGATACAACCTTCTTATTGTCTTCTTGTTTTATAGGTGAATTTGGTTCCGCTGGGGATACAACACTAAATTATTAGTTTTATGCCCATTAGAAATGACCGTATTCCCTGATAGGCACCCAATATAAACGTCTACAGTGGCCAACCATGGCCTTCCCAAAATTAGGGGATGACTGCCCACTAATGACTGTGTATGTAATACCAAGAAGTCTATAAGGTAATGCCACGACTCTACTGAAATTGTCACATCCTCCAGCTTTCCTACAGGTTTAACTATGGATCTGTCTGCTAATTCTAAGACTATAGGTGTATGATTTAGATTACAAAGTCCTAGGATATGCATGGTTTCATTAGTGATGACATTGATGGTAGCTCCCAAGTCTACTAACAAATATGGAATCTCTACCCCATTAATCTATACTATCAAGATCAGGTTCCTTGGATCTCCATATTTCACTTGCATAGATTTTCCCATCATAAACTCTGACAACTTTCCCATAACATGTATAGTAATGGGATCTTCAATTTTCTTAGCAAGTTTCTTGGAACAATATTCTCTAAGTGTCTTTACATAGATTGACACATCATTCATGGCTTGTAGTAAGGGAATTTTAACAAATTAATTTTGCAACTCTCCTAGTAAATCAAATTCAAATTGAGGACCTAGTTTGCTCATGATTACTCTCTCTGGATAAGGTGGTTCTGAATGATGCTTTTTGACAAGAGGTGTCTGGGTTTGATCGATTTAGTTTGGCTCTTCATTGACCGGCTCTGCCTCCATACCTTCACTATCAAGCTATTTAATAATAACTGGAGGAGGTGGGACATTAACTGTCTGACTTGATCGCAGATTCATTTCGTACAACTCTGATGTGGAGATACTATATGAAGGCAGGTTAAGAACATTAGCTTGATGAGCTCCCTTATTGTTAGGGTTAGGATTAGGTTGCATTGGGAGCTATGGACTGGCCAGTTCGTCACTAGGAGGCACATTGGAGGGAAACTGAAGCTGTTGCTAGGGCATTTGTGAAGGCATCTATGATGGCATTTGCTGAGGAAACTGACTAGGAGTGGATCCTCCTCAAGCTGGAGCCCATGGGGAGCTCATACTAGCTTGTGGGTTCTAGTGCTACCAAGGTGGGTACTGGTACTATGACCACATGGGAGGATAAGGCATGGTATGAGGATTCATATTACAATTATTAAAATACTAGGATGGATCCAAGTACATACCTTGACTTCGCATCGGAGGTCGGGGCTACCATGGCTTCCTCGATCCCATGAGATACAGCTGCTCCGTGTCCTCCCCTGTTCCTTGAAACACTAATTTCAAGCCTGGTAATGAAGGGCATGAGCTAGGCGCATAATTGAGCTTGTAGATCACACATTCCTCTATGGAATTCAGTATAAATTCCCTCTCCATATGTTTCTTCCTACATTTTGGAAAAAATACTACCATTGTCCTATCCAGCTCTAGATGCTTTTGTTTTACTTGTAGAGTGTCCATTTGTGGTAACAAGTTGTTGAGGATATTTGTTCTCAGGTTATCTAGAAAATTCTTGATTTCTACTTTTGTAACACCTCCACCAGAGCCCTTTACTGAATGGACCCCCTGCTTATTCCTCACAAGTCTCCTTGAGTTCTGAATACATAATTTGCATATGTATTCGAATTTCTCCTTGGAGATGTCTCCCTTCCCCACAATGTTCAATAGTTCCATCGAGTCTTCTTGAAGGGACCAAAGGAGGATAATCTTTAATATTTCCTTATCCAGGTCAGAGTGTCCTGACTTCTGTAAGGTGTAGTTGAACCTCTCCACATAATGTTCCAAGCTTTCATCTTCTTTCTGTGTGAACTTGAAAAGTTCCTCCTTAATGTTCCAGGATTTACAGTAATCCTAGTATTTCTCCAAGAAATCCATCTACATATCTTCCCAAGTAGAAATGGACTTTTCTCCTAGGCCCATGAACTGGTGCAGAGTCATCCCTGAGCGGAAGGGAAAATCTTCAGCTTCTTGGCATCCATTGTATAGTCATACCCCCGCCATACTATATCAAACTCAAATAAAAATGTGTCAGGGTCTTCAGAGATAAGCCCATGGAAAGTTGGTAAAGCTGCTAATGGAATAGGCTTTGTAAGCACACCAGTTCCCAGATCGCTAATGGGGAAATCAATGGTAGAGTTGGTAGGAGCCATGAATATTTTCCAATAATCCCTAGGGATCTCAACTGGCTCTGCAGAGGGTGGCTGAGGATTCTTTATTGTTGGGATTTGAGCTACTTTAGTAGCACTTCCCTGGTCTCTTGGTGATGTAAATATCTCCTCACCTCTTTCTCCTATGGCCTGATGGCTTGATCCTTCAGCTGCAACTCCCTTTCCTTTACCAAAATGGTCTGATTCTACTGATGCTCTACTTGCAACTTCCTCTTCTGCTACACCAGCTCAAGATTCTCTGATTCATGTCCACTACTAGATGCTTCTTCCATGTTCAAAGGAACCTGCTGTGTTGAATCACCACAGAATGCTGCAGCTGATATTGGCTGTTCTACTGATTTTCCATCTAACTTCACCCTTCTTGCTCCTGGTCTCACAACTATGTGAGAAGATTTTTTAGATTCAGCCTTTGCTATGATCTCTTGTATATAGGCTTTTCTTCCCAAGTCTAGTCTTCCCCTTCTTGGGGCTCTCCCTCTGCCCCTTTTATTAGGTTCTCTATTCATACAAAAGTTGGATTGATGGGGGGTTTCTATATGAACCTACAATGCTTCGACCCTAGAGTAAGGTGTCAAAAAACCGTTCCTTCCCCAGGATGGACTCAAGGGAAAAGAAAGGCAGCTAAAAAAAACCCAGTGTTTCAAGCTTGGACTAGGGCATCAAAAGACTCCTCCCTTCGTAGGAACAAGAACCAAAAACAATCAAACACCACAGGAAACCATAATATTCTAGATCTGAGCAGAAAAAAATAAAAATAAAAACAAAAAAATAAAATAAAAATAAAAATAAATAAAAAAGAAGAAGAAGAAACTGTCCCTCCCCAGGGTAAGACTAGGGTTTTCCCTCAATAAAGAAAGCACATACAAGTTAAAAAAGAAAAATAATTCTAGCTCAAGGCATGGAGCAAGGCATCAAAAGACTCCTCCCTCTCCAGGACAAGAGAATGGCCCAAAATAATAAGAAAAACGAAAAAATAAACAAACAGAAAGAGTACCTATGCTCAATACCTAAAGCAGAGTGAGAGAACTCGTTCTCTCCCCAGGATGAGAGATTGACCCTCTGGCCAGTCTAAATTGTTGTTTTCATCTTGTTAGCCTCCCTGGCAATGACGCCAAAATGTTGGTGTCCAAGTAGGGATGATTATCTACCTGATTTCGATATTAATCTTATCAATTCGAGTGCGTATTCTTTCAAGGCAACGCACAAGGTATATGTAGGGGCAACACGTAATCTTTACCAACCAAGGGTTCACAGTTTAAGATTCTAAACATAAATGCAAGATTAATTAAATTACAAAACTGTAGAAACAATCATAAACAACAAAGTATTGTAATAGCAACACAAACTATCAAATCACACACACACAAAGACGCAACACCCGATCAGAAGAGTGGGCCCAACTCTCTGATTAGGGTTGCGTTAGTCACGAAAATAATTAGAACAAAAAAATGAATGATCTTTTATTAATCGGTAATAGAAGTTTACAATATTGATGGGTGAACCCCCATTCACAGGATCAACCTGCATTTTATACACAACGAGGGAGATTAATAGTTCTCCCGAAAACATAGCAACTGCAGATACAAAGATATACATTGGTTGGAATGGTATCAGCATCAGATGCTTGGGATAATGGGGCAGCTCCAAGAATAGTTTAGGGCATTTGTTCTCCAAGTTGTACGACCTCCTGTTGATCGACTGTTACCAGATCTGTTGCAATACGCCGAATTGAGGGTTCCCATGCTCATGCTGCGGTCAAACACAGTTTAATTCCGCAAATTGGTAAACTCTATAAGTTTTACTTCATTAATTAAACTATTGCAATAGGACAGTAAGGGGGGAATCTACCTTGTCAATTTAGCATAACAGCATGGGTAAATAAGTGCAAAAATAGCAAAAAGGGTAATGGAAATAGGTAGAAAGGTGGCCTGATTTGGCACTCAACAATCTACACGATCATCAGGAGTGCAACACCAATATAGCATGAATGCTCGCAGATATACATGCCACAGTTGATCATGTATAGACATAGATGATGACGTACAAGGTTGCCGCAATTCACTTGCATGAGATGATGAAGTTGTAGGTAGACTTGGGTAAAGCATGTGTCTAGAGTCTAATATGGAACTATGAGGAACTCTCACTATTCATCACTAGTGTGGAGACTTCGTATGCATGGTTGTACAGGATTTTGGATGTCATGGTGAGAAATTACGGCACCCCATCGATTGGTATGCTCATCGAGGTCAAAGAGAAGAACCAAGTTAGACTGAAGCTTAATGTGTACTTTGATCAGTTGATGCTCACAATCATTAGTGCAAATTTACAAGTTAGTGCAGGTAACATGTGGATGTACATCGTCAGACTAACCTTACTTAGGTCTAACTTGCGCATGCTACAGGATGAGTTGGATCAAGGTTCCAAATCAGTATACCCAGAATCAATGGAGGAAAGAGTTCATTACAAAAGTACATGATCAAAGAGTACATGGACACCACTGTGTACTATCACGCATCGAATCAGTTCGTCACCGAGGATTACGGGGAGGAGATCGATGAGATGGTATTTCCATAGTTGTGTAAGTCGTAGTGTTGTCTTGTTTGGCTGACTAAAAACAATTTTGTCCCACATGGGTATATGTGGAAAATGTATCGTTTTTGTAAACATGATGTAAAGTGAAATTCCAACTATCATTAGTGGAATACAAGCAGTCATATGTAGTGTCAAGATTTATGTAATGAAGTTAAAGATTTTGTTGAAGGCCCCGAAAATCGGGTCTACAACAAGGGGAATACCCGCCCGGTCTGGACCTTGGTTGGCAGCTCCTTATCCGTTTGGTATAGTGGGTCCGACTGGGGATATGGGACCAGTTTCCCAGTTTAGTGTGTGTGTGTGAAAAAAATGGGTATTTCTGTTCAAAATGGAATACGTCTATCCTAATTCTAATCTAATGCTATGCTATTTTATTCTAATAAATAGAAAAACATCTAAATTTATGCTAACCCAGGGTGTGATATTTCTTCTATGCGATCTAAAAATATTTCAAAAAATAACTGGTAATAAAGATCATTTAGCTATTATAAGAAAAGAATTCAATAAAGATGAACTACTTCGTATAAAAGGTTAGATGAAACAATTGTGAAAACATATCGCATAAATTTGATATTCATACACTAAGCATAAATAAATAGTTATCACCATACAAAAGTGCCAAATGATAACTCATGCGTCCATGCTGTAATATATAAACAACTGAAAACTGAACATCACTTTAACGCATAAGCATAAATGGTTAAGAGATAAAAGTACCATTTATAACTAGTCCTACTCATGAGCTTCAAGCGAAAAATTGAATTGAATCTTTCTTGATTTTAACGTCACAAAGAGTACGAAGTGCAACATAAGTAGTGAATATCAAAATGCAAATACAATAACCATGTTCTTCATTCAATCAAAACCTCCTCGAAGGGTGCAAAAGTGCAAGTTCTGAGACAAGTTTTTGATAAATTCTGGACCCTTCTTAAATGCATGAGAAGGGTTGAAATACTACTACTAAATAAATTATTACAGAAATTCAGGATACGTTTAAATGACCGTCCTTTTCTAAGAAAAACTATTTCTAAAATTAAATCTAATATCTAACTATTTCTATATTTGCTCCTTAACGTTGCAAGCATTCAGTATTTGCCTGAGTAGAGTTGGCTGACTATCTTCTGCCTTTGGTTTAGTTAAGAAAATAGAATCGGCAAGAGCTGGCACTATCTTCTCAGGAAAATCGATGATATACTTGAGAGTCATCCAATGACTATTTTGCTTTACCATGTATCCGTGGTAATAATCCCATTTCAACTTGGTTAACCCTTGGATTGCTTCTGCTGTTTCTTTAGCTTTCTTGCAACTTTTGGGGCTTGCAGGTGACTGAGTAATTAGAAGCCTTCCTTTTTGAGCAAGTTTTCTTAGCGATGCGCGATTACCGCTAATCGCGCATCGAAAACTGCCTCTGTTCCTTGATTCGGGCTTCCCTAACGCGTTTTTTTCCTTTTGCGCCTTTTCTCTTATTGGGTATAAAGCTCAAAATTTGTAAAAATATTGATTCCGTGAGCTCTTGACCATGAGCATTAAACTGTCTATTTCTGGTATCAGCATCGTTCAGTACCCATTCAACCATGGTTGTATATGAGATATCTGTGATGGATGCCTCAGAAGAGTTCTGCAACTCTTTTTCTTCCTTAAGTAGATTAGTGTGCCTTCCCAAATAGACATTGGAGTACTGCCTTTCCTCCTCATAGTTTCCTGCATACTGCCTTGTATAACGCTTTGTCTTTCGTTCCTGCAGTTTACAAATGAGGTGGGAGTAATGATAAAAATAATGACAAGAAAACTTTAAATGTCGAATATATGCAAAAACATGCCACCTTACGTGAACTAGTTTTTCGAAAACACAACACCATACTTCATTAACAACTGGCAACAACTCATTAATTCGCATTAAAGTGCATGACCAGTTCTTGGCCTAAAAATTTTTTCTCGAATAATGAGCCAGAACCAACTGCGATGGAGAGGTCTTGCGATTTGCTTTGCGATATCGCAGATCGCTGCATCGCATTATCGCAATCTCATCTTGTTCTATTGCAAGGCTGCTTGGTCGCAATATCGCAATATTGCAAGATCGTAGATCGCTAAATCGTTATAATCGTTATGTGTAATTTATGCGATTTTTGCGATGTGTGATATGCGATATCGCATATCAGTGATTTTAAGGTTTTTCAATGTAAGTGCTCATTAATGCATGAGATGCGATGGAGTTTCGTGTCGCAATCTCGTGTTTTTTTATCATTTTGGCTCATTAGGAAGTACCCTATCATTGTTTGCACGATGTGATATCTCTTAAGGAGTGAATTTACTTTCTTCATCATGAAACTTAAGCTTTTTAGATTCTTCATAGGTTTTTTCCTAAGTCCATGATGTTGTAAGTTTCATCTACAAGGAAATATAAACACTAATTGATTTTGTTTTTTAATTTTTGACTAAGGGTCCCCACTTAATTAGTATTAGCAATAACACTTCATAAATAGGGGGGTTGTTGTTTGCCACAACAATTGGCGATTCACTTGAAAGAACCAGTTATCTCTATGTTTCTATTGAATTTTTTTCAACTTCCAAAACAGAAAAATTTTCAAAAAATTAAACTTTATTATGGAAAGATAAAGTACATTATGGTCTAATCTGTCAATGACATTATGTTTCAGCTATTTTCAACTTTGATTATTTACTCCCTCAAGTTAGTCCTTGTATTTACATCAGTCGTTACTTGGTCTGTAAAGATAAAACTAAGTCTTCTCTGTAAACCAGTTTTAAATATGCTCATTTGTCGTAGGTAGAGTCTCTGCTGCCAGCAAGCGTTTATAGCATCGACAGGGTTACCTGTTACCCAGCAATGATCCTGTATCCTACTTAAAGAAACCTACAACTCTGAAAGAAGAATCCACATCCACACTTATTGCTTTGATTTTCTTTTTACTCTTAAAGAACAATGTCTTGGTTTGATAGACAATTTATGACACAGTCATTCACTCAATTTATAACTTTGTTGAACAAACTAGCTCGTGATGAGACCCCTTGCCTCTTGATTGTAACAATCTTGAGTCATTGCCCTATTGTGGTATGCAGTATTTGGCAAATTTAGCAAGTTATAATATCTATGATTATGATAAGCCGGCTTGTGATGAGACCTCTCATTCTTCAAGATGAAGTGTATCCTTGGATTGTTCCTCTGAAAGTTGTGATTTCCTTAGCAGGGAGGAAGTCATTGTTTCCTTTAGATTGCTTTGGATGACAATGGTAGAGTTTTTGGAAGTAGCTGTTCTACAAAGAATATTTATTTTGTTATTGATACCTTTCATTCACTGATATAAAACAATTTCTTTGCTAAAGGTTGTTTTCATCAAACTTTATGAAGTTGAAACTAGTGCCATATCTAGGTTAGAGTCTTTAACTGTATCTTTCAATAATAAAGATCAATTTTTCAAAATATTTGCCATTTATACAAGCAAAAAGTCAAAATCTAAAAGAGAGTTGGTGTACTTTTTGCAAATGCCTAATGTAACCATTCACAACTTGTTTTATTATAAAAAGAAAAACTATTACTCTACAAAAATAGAAGAATAATCTTCTATGGAAAAAATTTCTTAAGAATTTTTCTATTGACAGGCAAAGAGTCTCTTTTACCTGCTAAATCTTGTAACAAAAACGTTGATGGACCTATGACTTCTACAATTTGAAAAGGACCAAGCCACATTCTTTGAAATTTTGTATGTTTTCCCTTTTCTTCATGAGCCTTGTCCCATTTTAAAACTAAGTCTCCCATCTGAAAATCTTTTCTGGTCATTATGTTTGAATCAAAAGAGGATTTTACTAGTGCTTGATGATGAGCATGCATTTTCTTAGCCTATTCTCGTTGTTCTTATAATTTGATTATTTCCATTTGTCTTACGTGTAATGAGGAAGTTGGTGCTTCATCAATGTATTGAACTAAAGACAAAGAAGGAATTGCTAAATGAGTCGGAAGAACCACTTCTTTCCCATAAACTAAATTAAAGGGAGAAGTGCCGATGGAAGCTTTTCTCGTTATTCGGTCTGCCCACAAAGCATATATTAAATATTTATGCCAATTTTTATGATTTTGGTCTACTGTTCTTTTGATAATCTTGATTAGGTTTTTATTTGTAGACTCGACTAACCCATTCCCCTGTGGGTAATAATTGGCCGAATATTTAAGTTTGAATCCTCTTTTAAGTGCAAATTCAGTCATTGCATTTCTACAAAAGTATGATGCATTATCAAACATTAAAGTGGAAGACAATACAAACCTGGTGATTATAAATTGATCTATGAACTCAATGATATTTTCAGCATTAGCCGTCTTGAGTGGAACTTTTTCTACCCATTTAGTAAAATAATCTGTTGCCATAAGGATATATCTATGCTGCTTAGAAGAGTGAGGAACGATCTCACCTATTATGCCCAATCCCCACTGACTGAATGGTTGCTCGATGTTAACTGGTTGTAGTGGTAAGGATGGCTTCTTTTGTCTCCCAGCAGTAGTTTGGCAGACTTGACATTTCCTCACGTAACTGTGTGAGTCTTTGAATAAAATGGGCCAGTAATACCCTGCACGCAAGATTTTATGTGCAGTAGCATCTCCAACATAGTGTCCTCCTATTGGCCCATCATGGAGTTCCTGCAAAACTTTCTCAGCTTTAGATTTCTCAAGACATCTAAGGAGAACAGAATCATAATTTATTCTAAAAAGAATATCATTTATGAGCTGATATTGTTTGCATTTCAACCTTAGAGCTCTTTCCTTAGTATGATCGAGGTGTGAAGAAGCATACCCGTTCTTAAGATAATAAATGATATCAACATATAATGACTCTGCATCGTTTAGGCTTACCTCGCACATTTTTACCTCTACAGATGGAATTTCAGAAATTTGCGGCTCTCCAGCCAACATTTTTCAAAACCTTTGACCTCTTACAATGTTTGTTGGTTTAGTTTCTATGTCATATTCTTGTAAGGCAGTAACCCAATTGGCCCTTTTCTCACCCACATCCTTTTGTACTAGAAAATTCCTTACTGCTGGAAACGGTACTATAATTTTAGTATGGGTTTTGAGTAGAAAAGGTCTGAAGTATTTGATTGCTTTGAAAACAGCATAAACATGTTTCTCCACATCTGAATAATTTAATTCATCACCCTATAAATTTGAACTGAAAAGGGAAATTGGTGCTTCCGCCTTTTCTTGATTCGTTTGAGTGAGTATCGCAGCATATGACCTATCTGAGGCAAATGTATATAAAATAAAAGGCTCTGAAAAATTTGGAGTTGCTAAAGATGGAACATTAATAATAGCTTGTTTGATCAGGTTGAATGCTTCATGTTCATCTTGGCCCCATTTAAAATTTGAGTTCTTTTTTATCATGACCTGTAAAGGAGACACGATTCGTGAAAAATCTGGAACAAATCTCTTTACAAAGTTGATTTGACCAAGGAAATATTGCATGATTTTTTTGTTATGAGGTAGGGATATTTCAGAAATCTCTTTGATTCTGTCAGAATCGATGTGAATTCCAGATTTTGACACTGTGAATCCTAGAAGTTTCCCTTCACTTAATGCGCAAAAAGATTTCTTTCGGTTAAGTGAAATTCCATACCTTAAACATTGTTGGAATATTTGTTTCAAGTCTTTGAGATGGTCACTTCGTTCCCTGGAATA
>APFE031499263.1:0-21675 GCA_000404065.3 Pinus taeda
TTGGAAATGACAAAGAAATTATCCAAGATTTGAAGACCCAATTGTCCTCCAAATTCGACATGAAAGATATTGGTGTTGTAAACTATATTTTGGGCATGGAAATTAAAATAGATCAGGGAAAGAGGAAGCTTTGGTTAAACCAGAGGAAGTATGTGGAGACAATACTGCAGAGGTTTAATATGCAGGATATTAAACCGATGAAGGTTCCTATTCCTGTAGGTGTGAATTTATCTGTTGAACAATGTCCCAAGATAGAAGAAGAGGAAGATGACATGTCCCATGTTCCATATGCAAGTGCAGTCAGTACCTTGATGTATGCGATGGTTTGTACTAGACCAAACATTTCACATGCAGTGGGAGTATTGAGCTGGTTTATGTCAAAACCAGGGAAGGAGCCTTGGACAACAATGAAGCGGGTTTTCAGGTATTTGTGTGGCATTAGTGATTATGGTTTGTGCTACCAAGGAAGACCAGGATTGGACAGAGTGTTGGATATTCGTGGCTTTGTTGATGTAGACTAGGCTAGAGATATGGATTAGAGAAGATCTACAAGTGGGTATGTGTTTAACCTATTTGGAGGTGCAGTCAATTGGATGAGTAAGAAACAATCTGTAGTGGCACTATCAGCTACAAAGGTAGAATACATGGCAGCCACTCATGCAAGCAAGGAAGCAGTTTGGTTGCAGAGATTGTGTTCAAGTATGGGGTTAGTACAAGGACTATAAGGATAGATTGTGACAACCAAAGTGAAATTTTCTTGGCAAAGAACCCTACTTATCATTCAAAGACAAAGCACATTGATGTTTAGTATCACTTTGTGAGGTATATGATAGAAGACAAAAAGGTGTTGCTAATAAAGGTGGACACTTTGAAGAATACTGCAAATGCATTGACAAAATCTATGAGCTCTGAGAAGTTCTCTTGGTGTAGAGAAACAATGGGAATTGCAGGGCTGAATAAATGACTAAGCTCTCCTGTGGAAAGAAAACAACAAGTGGGAGAATGTTGGTTGTGTTATATTCTTTCCACGACTAGCTCCCCTAGTTAAACTGAGGGGTTAGAGAGGGGGGTAGAGTCCCCCCTTTTTTGCGCTGACTGTGCAGCAGGGGGTAGTTAGGCCACCTCTACGAGGTGTGGGGCAGCACCTCAAGATTTTTTTTTTTTTTTTTTGGACCCTATATTAGGTGGGTAGACCTACCTATGGTTTTGTGCATGGTTTTTGCACATTGTTTTGGGCGTGATGGTCTTCAGTCCACATTATTCGATGCTTTAGGATGTATATATATGTATTGTAACATTGAAAGGAATATAATGAAAAATCAATCTAGTAGTCCTGGTTTTCGGATCCAGGGGAAAATCTCTGTGTATATTTGTTTTATGTGTTATGCTCGCGCTATTATTTATTTTCTGTTTTTAGAATTCGTATGCAGTTAATTTTTGTACGAGGTTAAAACCTACAATTTTCCATTTTATAGATTTCAATTTTTTCCTTGATTGAACTTCTGCAAACTTTATGCATGTTGCACACACCAACTGACTAGATTGACAACTTATGGCATTATGTTGATAGTTTTGAAAGTAAACATGACTCTCTGTTTGACGAGTTTCTTGGAAAAAATATCCTCTCAATATAATAGACCCTCTTTTATATATAAAATCATTGTCATCATAGTCCTCCAATAACTTCATCTTTTGTTCAGTCCACCACATCAAATAATACTTCACATTTTCTATGTTGTTAATGGGTGCAACTACAACAAAAACATCTCCTATACCATAAAAAACAATGTGCAAATTCAAATCATCATTAACAAGAAATTAGTTATCAACATGTACAATTTTGTTGGATCTAGATATATTTTAACTGTTATCTATACTTATACACAATGATTAAACACACACACACACATCCTTTGAAAGCAATTGAAATGTTACCTTCTCTAACAAGATCAAAAACTTTATCACCTTTGGATGACACTATAGTCTCCTCTAATTCCATCTCTTCCAAGTGTTAGGGCCTAAATCTACCTCAGGCTGAGAAAGGCAGGTCTAGGGTAACATCAAACCATGCTTAACCTTGTAGCTAGCCCTACCAGGTTGGGAGAGGGCTCTCTCTTGGTGAATCTCAAAAAAATATGGCCAATAAAGCTTGAGATGACTGATGTAAAGACTAATTTTAGGCTAGTTATATGCTCAAACTGAGAAAAAACTAGGCAAAAAAACAGAGTTTTTTGGCAAAAAATCATTTTTCCATCTTGTGCGCCGCACCATTGTCCCTGTGCGTAGCACCTTTTTGCAGCTGATTTTGAAGGCCTTCCCATGAACCAAATTTTCTCCAAGTGGGCTTGTTGGAAAGGTATGTCTATCTATTTTCCCAAACAGGTGGAATTTTTGAATTTGGTGTCCATTTGCCCCTCCAAAAGTGAGTTTTCCCAACACTGCTTCCTATGTGGCCAAAAAGGGGCAGAAAGGGCATTTTTGAGGTGTTTTTGGCCCTTTTGGAAGGTCAAAACTTGACAAAAATTTCTAGCCATTTCTAGGCATTCATAATTTTGCATTAAGAATCCAAAAATGTAGATTTTTCCTCTAGAGGAGGTCCCTAGGAAAAGCGAGCGCCAGGTGGCGCTACGCACCAGGCAGAAAAATCTGTGTTTTGCTTCAAAAATTCAAAATTGACAAAAAGTGTGCCAAATTTCTTGAAATTTGGGCTATGTGACCTGCATCAAGTGCTATGTTGGGCTAAGGAAGTCTCAACCAAGATTTTGAGCTTATCTTGCTCTTTCTGCCTGCTCAAAGTTTTCCTCAACTTGATCTTCAAGGTCCTTATCCTTGCTTTGCAAATCTTGTTTCGTGCCAAATAGTGATAAGCCATGTGTCGCAACATGTCCTTCTCCTTGTTAGCCTTGTCAAGCATCTTCTCCAAGTGCATGTTTTCCCTCTCAAGCCAAGATTCATTATTAGCTTCAATCTCTTGCTCTAGCGGTGTCAACTTGATTTTTCTCCTCTTTGCTGCTTGTCGGTTTTCTCTTATGTTTTGCAGCTCCATGATAGTCTACTGGTCTTCCAACTGCTTGTTCCTTTGCTCAAGATATTTTATTACCCACTTGGCTCTTTCCAGGTTAAGAGACAAGTCATGAATGTCAGCTTGCTGTTCCTGGATGATCTCCTTGAGCTTTGAGCTTTGGAAGCCCAAATCAATGTCATCATCCTGAATGAGAATGAACTCCCTCTCTTGACCTTCAAAAGGCCCCTCATCATGCAATGGCTGCTTACCTTTATCTTGTACCTACTTTGCTGTTGAAGGAAATGAGACTCCTTCCACCCCAGGTGGAGATAGTACTCGTTTTGCTGCTGCAAATAATCTCCTTGTGCCCTTTTGGTAAGTGAAAAACACTGGCACACTGGTGGTTTGAGTCTCATGCACCTCTTGCTGATGTGAAGGCCCTCCTGCCTCATGAAAAACTGATGGTGTCACTTGAGGATTTGTGAAAACCTCATGTGAAATGAAATCATCCCATGAAACATTCAACAAACTCAACTAATGCAAAACCACAATCTTGATCAATGCAAAGTGATAGATACTGTTATATCACTGATGAGGAGGTTTCCTTTGCACGAATGTGGTCATTTTCTCAATATTCCGGCATATGAAATAGGGGATGTTCATCATCCTCACTCTAGTGAAATGCATCAATAATTTGACATGATAGGTGTACAGACGAGAAAATCTGCCTTCACAACTGAAATATTTAATTATGAGCTTCATAAGGGGAGCATATGTATCCTGTAGGTATCTGAAAGGGAAGACCCTACTGATTTGCCTCTGATAGCCAGCCTTGATATAAGGCTCATAATGCTCTTTGTCCACCAGCTGTCCCTTGTTCCACTATTCACCCACATTCGGAATACATGTTGCTTCAGCTATAGTTTCAGGTGTCAAAGTGAATGTAACCCCTGCAAAATTGACCTAACCATTGTGAAGATGGAGCACAAATAATCTAGCAAGCTCATCATGGTATTTGACTCTTTCCACCATCTCACAAAACTGGTAGCAAGACTAGTGTTTCAAACATGCTACAGCAAGAGGGCAAGCCAATAGCTCAGTAAGTGTGGTGGGCTCCTCCCGGATGTGTTTTCCTCCCTTGTGACGTTTTCTAGGTGCATGAATTTCCTGGGAGGAATCACTTACTATTTCTTCATCTCTTTCATAAGGTGAATCTGTCTCCATGTTTGCCACTATTTATGTTTCAATGATGAGTATGAAGAGATTTTATATCAACAATAGGTGTTTGTTATTCAATGAAAGGGATTGATGATGGGAGACAGTGAATGAGGGATTTTGTGATGCTGATTGTAGGTTTTTTGGGAGGTGATAGGGTTTAGAGATACTAATTAGGGTTTGGGAGTAGTGGGATTAGGTATTAGGGTTTTTAGTTTTGGGGATAAGGGAATGAATGAGTGTGAATGAGAAAGGGGAGGGAAAATTAAATGAGGGGTGTGTAGTGAAGAGGAAAATGAAAATGGTGTAGGGGACAACAACAAAAATTACAATTTTGCAAACCCTAGGCAGATTTTCAATATAACTGTCCAACAAATTAGGGTTTTATTTTTCACCTATTGAAACACTATGAAATCTGACTAAAACCCTTTAAATTACACTTAGGAATGTTAAACTCACTTTTGAAATGAGGTTTGCATGATTTGGAGCTTGGAGGAGGTGATTTGGTGAAATTTAAGCTTGGAGGGCAGGTGCACCGCACCTTTTTACAGGCCAGTTTTGGAGGTCTTACCGGTGTCAAAATTGGGTACGGGATAGCTTGTTGGAAATATTATTGAGTCTAATTTCCAAATAAACTTGAATTTTTCAATTTGAAGTTCATCTTCCCTGTCAAAAGTCAAATCTCCCAAGACTGGTCAAAATGTGAAAATTGAGGCTGCCTAAAGGCAGAGTGCTGTTGCAGTCAACGTTTGAAAGTCTTCCTCAGCCCCAAATTGCGCTTATAATATCTCATTGGAAAGATATTTGTGTCTAGTTATCATTTGACTCATCAAGAGAGTCATTTGGCCAACCAAGCTAGGCGAAATCTTGATTTTCCCAAGGTCACTTCAAAGGTGCATCAATTCTCCTAAGGAAACTGTATTTTTGACATTTCTCTAAAACCATGACACCTGTGTAAAAAGTGAAGGAGGTTTTCTTCCTTGGCCTATTTTGGACAAACATTTCTCTCAGTTTTCCCAAATTCATCTTTTCTTGCTCAGAAACATCATTGGAGTAAAACCTATCCCGATGTGTGGAACAGGGGATTTGTCGAAATGAAGTGAAATGAAGGGGATAAGGGGCTTCTAAATTCTTCAGAAAATTTTGGGAAGTAGGGAGGGATGTTAGGAAGTAGGGGAAAGTGGAATTTCAAATATTGAGTGAGTGGAAGCGGTCCAAAAGGGCAAAACATAGGCCTAGCCTAGAAAATTGTCAAATTGTAGCAAGAAACTAGGGTTTGTCGGAAAATGAGGAATTTGAGGGATATCAGTGATGGGAAGTGTTTAATGATGTACATTAAGGATAGGGGAAGGTGTATGAACATCATGATACAAGTTTTGATGATGATTTGACCATCCAAGAGAAATTACCTTCAAAACCCTAGGAGAGGGAAATGAATCTTACCTAGGCACAACTGAAGTATGAACAAGGTGTAAAATGACCCATTGGAACCTGACATGATGATGAAAACCCTCTGAATAATAGTACACTCAACTGAATGGTGACATGAACCAACATTTGGACAACTTTTAAAGGAGTGAAAACAAACCCTAGACCATACCTAGTGACCAAATTTTACTTGAAGATTCTCTAAAATGACAAAATTTGTCTGCAACATCCTAAAATCACTTTGTAAGAGCATATTTGATCACTAGTGGAAGGCTTCAAAGACTGACACTAACACCAAGCTTGCAAGCAACATTTTCCCCTTTGTATTAAGTTTTGTATGTTTTCAAGCTTTCACATATATATATTATTTTCATAAGCATCATTGAAATTTGTGTCGTCTATGCAAGCAGGAAAAAAAAAGATTCTTTTGTTTTATCAAATGCAAATACATTTCGATACTCTTTTGTTTTAATTGAATGCAATTTTTGAGTCCCTTTTAATGTTTCAGCTTCATATGGAATCAATCTATCTACATCTTGGACTCTAATATGCCAAAATAACATGTATTAAAGCTAAACAACAATATATATATGTGTGTGTGTGTAATTTAAAATACAATTTATATATCAAAGATAATCATCGATCAATTATTCAAATTATAATGTATTAATTTTTAAATTAATAAAATTTATCATGTATTAAAAATATATACAAGTTCATATAGATACATACCTTCAAACCTCCCTTGATGGGTTAGTCTCATGGCTTAGTGCAATGGTGCACCACTGAACAACTTGATCAACTAAGACAAGTTGGTTAGCAGAGTGGTCCATCTAATATCTTCAAAGTGCTTGTTTTATACATGCCCTTCCATCATCATGTTCTTTTTTTCCATGACAAGTCTCAAAGAAATTCCAACAATGTTTATTGTTGGTATTCATATGAAGATGACACAACTAGAAGAATGATCGTGAAGATTTGAATTGACCTGCGCATCCATCTAACAATATCCCATGTTCATTTAATTTTATTCCAAGCAATGTCATACAAAATGGGTATCATGTGTACGATCATCACTCATATAAAAATGATATTCTTTAATAACATGTTGATTGTCACTGGTGATTTAGATATGAGCAACATTATGTTCAACATGTCTATAAAGAACATGGACAAACCTAGAGACTTGGTTAGAATGATAATATTCACTCTGTATTTCATTTTGTGCAACAAATGTGTAATTTTATGTAAAATAAATTATTGACAAAATCATCCCCGGTGGAAAATTTTCATGGGATTTTTTGAATTGCAGGTCCTTCCATCAAGCTCTATGAGAATGTTTGGTGTATTTATAAATTTCTGTTTCAAACTTCTTCAAAAAATCTATCACAGAAATTTCATCTTCTTGTAAATTAATCCTCCTAGCACTTGTACTACCACTACCACTAATTGATGTATGGATATATTCATATCTCTTCCATTCCATTTTTGCTACTATGTTGGACAATGATTGATCATCGATATCAATAGGATATTCATTGTGAAAGAAAGTCAAATTTCCACAATGATCACATTTTTTACCACCAACGTATTTCTTTTGGTAAAATAATTCATGATTTTCTCTTACAAATAGAATATGGGATATGAAGTCATGGATAATGGAAGGAGGTGAATTTCTCCAAAATATTTTACCAAAATCAAGAAAGGTGCATAATTAATTGAAATTCCACATGATAACAACAAAAACAAGTGTCATGTACAGTGATAGGTTTAACATACCGGGGTTTTTGTTGCACAAAAGTACTGATTGAGACATTAATTCCACAAGTCTCTTCTTTGAACTTCTTGAACAACTATATTTGAGTGGTGCCCAATATACATTTTGAATGTTCTTCATACTGGTTTTGTGTTATTCTTTGTCGCATTATATCCATTTCTTTTGGTGAAACACATGAATTTTTCATCTGATATTCACATATCCTATTTTTAACATTTTCTCCAAGTCTATCTTTGTATGGGTGTCTAAAAATGACTATCCAGCAAGCAAGCTCATCGTTTGCATCTATCCGCAATTGAAATTTCCTATGTATGTGCAGTATTTTTTGTGAGGTCCCCAATGCTTCTTCCATAGATTTTATCAAATGGTTTTCTTGAGTATTTGATGAAACCACTGTTGTTTGTATATCTCTATGTGCATCTCGATCACTTTCATTTCGATATCTTCCAATTGATTTTAGAGCACTACTTATATTTTCAATCACATTCTCCTTCACCTTTTTATCATTTGTTGATTTTTGAATGCCCAATAGTGTTTTAGGTTATTTTAGTTTCTTTGATGTTAAGAGACCTCTCAAAATTTGAGTTTGAGCTGTCACATTTTCATCTTTGAAGAACTTATCAATAATCAACTTAAGATGATATCGTATAACATGGTCAACTTTTTTATCTCCATACGTGTAAGTGTCTAAATTTTCTAACATCTCATCATCAATATTGATTTCACTTGTACATATGAAGATTTAATGTAAATGAGTATAAATATACAATAAATAATTAAATTAAAAAATAGAGAACGAAATTGAAACCAGTAAATATGTATAATTTCAATAACGGATGACATATATATACATACCTATGGGTAGTTCACTTGAATCTCTTTCAATTGCAAAATACATTATAAAATTTTAAATATCATTTACAATATGTACATTTACATACTTGGTTCAACTTCTTCTTATTGAGATTGATTTGTCATTTCAATATTTAAACATTCTTTCTTCTTTCTTTTGTTATAGTTTCTCGAGTGTTCTCTACAAACCTCAATGTATCTAATTCGATCACATTTTCTCTTGAAATTTATTTGATTCCCTGTGATAAACTCTCTCTCTCTCTCTCTCTCTCTCTATATATATATATATATATATATATATTTTAAATTAATGAAAATTTGATATTAAGAAATATAATTTGTAAGAAAAAAAATTGTACTTTAAGAAGAAATTAAAAAAAACAATCATGGAGAAGAAAGTGGGAAATACAAATTTTCATTAAAAGAAAAGTTTGAAAAATAATTTAATACTAAAACCTTCAAAAATCTTACTTTTGTTATCCACAATCTTATTTACTTATTCAAAAATTTTGTTACTAAAAAAAGTTTACTATCTAAAAACTAGCCCAAAAAAGTTCACTATCTAAATGGTAGATCCAAAAAGGTTTGCTATCCATTTAGCATATAAATGAAAACTCTACCTTCTGCTTCAACCTTATCAACCCTCAAAGATAAGTCAACAATTAGCCCTACCCAACAAAAATCATCAAGCTAGACCCTAATTGTACAATCCAATAACACTCAACACTCTAGCTATAATACAACAAGTATTAAACCATGGTTCATGTATATCAACAATATAATCTCTAGCACATTAGCCAACTCTATAATGAAATCTTCTTAACACTATCAAACATAGTAGCTTCAGCAGTAAACCCCTGTGATGGGAAACATTAATAACCCTGAATAATAATTTGATCTAACAATATAATGACACACTAGCACCGACAGTACATCTTAAATATTCATATAGCCAAACCCTAAATTGAGAGCTTTGACAGGCTCAACTTCTTCAATAAGATGCTCAATTAAATATATGATAAAAAAAATTCATGTAAAGAGAGTTGCATATGGAAATATGATATCCACAATCTTATTTACCTATTCAAGAAATTTGTTACTGAAAAAAGTTCACTATTCAAATTCTAGCCCAAAAAGTTTACTATCAAAAAGTTAGATCCAAAAAGGTTCGCTATCCAAAAGTTGCATATGGAAAATGTATGATGAGAGTGAGAAATGACGTTTCGATTGAGTTTATTTATAGGTTTCGACTGAAATGGTCACATCTTTTCAGTTGGCACGGTCACACCGTGTTATTTTCGTGGCCGATGGAAAAAAATGAAAAATGTTTTCGGTCGAAAGTATGAAATTTTCGGTTGAAAACATTTTTTCATTAAATTTAACTTTTGATCGAAACAAATTATTACTTTCGGTCGAAAACTTGCAACCCTATAGACAACTAGAGTCGGCTCACATTTTTTCACCCTTCTCCAATTTGAGAATCGTTAAACTCCATCAAATATAGTGAATTTACTTTCAGAACCAACACCATCATTTGCATAATTTAATCTACTTTCATTAGATATAGATTTTATGGAATTTCATATATATTAGCTAATTTATGGCTAATTTTAACTAATTTTCTAGTAAGATGTGTGCACAAAATTTTTGAAGGTCATTGTGATTTAGTGAAATCAAAATTTTGTATATTTCAAAATACACTATGAAAAAGTATGAAATTTTTTTGGTGCATTATGTTGGTCCATCCTCTTTAATGGGTAGTTTTTAGATTTTTTAGGTTTTAACTAATATGATGACAAACATGGTGTTTTGTTAAACATCTTCAAAATTTGCAATTTTTTCACATTGGTTCAATTCAATTTTTTTAGTAATTATGATATGCATATGTTGGCTTCGTAGATATAGTCATGCCAAAGTAGAGCCTGTCTTGATTATTGCAACACATTTTTTTTTAAAACACACAAGGTTAACAAGGAATATATTGGTGCACAAAAACATGACTTTGTATTGATCCCTTCATTTTTAAAGAACACAATTAAACAATTGCTAAGTTGACATATCAAATGTGAATAAAACAATTTTAAAAAATAAGCAATAGAGAGCTAATGAAATTTTTGACAAGTTTTATTTTTATTATAAAATGAAATAGTAAACCGAAAAAGTACTTTTACTTACCAAAAGTTGAAAAACTTCTAAAAGTCATATTTTTTTCTTAAGAAAGGGCCAAAAGTGTAACCCAACTTCACATTTGAGTTAGACTTAGATGGGGACCCACTAAAGAGGGTAGAGGAAAACACTTCCTCAGCCAGAGACTCCTTCCCCTTGACCAATGAGCAGAAAACGAGCCACCCAAGGACGAACATGATTTTGCACCCAAAAAACCACAAACAATAATGGAAACCTAGCCCACTACAATTGCCTTGCCACACAACTAGACCTTCCTAGACCAATCCTCGCAGATAATTCCAACTGCATAAATGAAATAAAAGAGGTTGACCCAAAAATCGACACCTAGCCACCTACACAAACTTACCAATTTCCTTAGACCATAAGAAACAAACAACCTCGAGAGGCTGAGATTGTAGACCCAAAAGACCAAAACTACCTGAGAAACTAAACAAGGAACCCAAATATAACCAAGACAAAACCAGAATAAGTGTAGAGAGCTTACAAATTGAAAACAACAACAATATTTTTGATGTGACATCCTTTGTCTTCTAACAAGACCACGCTAAGCAGACAACCTACTCAACCAACCTCCAAATGGGAGAAAAACCATGAATTATTTCACTCTCAATCCATACCATCACTTCCCACTCCACCAGAGCCTTAGCATAGGAAAACTTTGCATCCAATTTACTGCTAGATGTTGAGGACCTCACCTCGGCCCATTCCCTTCTAACACAAACGATTTTTCCGACCATCCATACCCTTACATAAGAGCTTCACCAACTAGAGGATTACATGCTCGTGCATGCAAGATGCCATTTGTGACCTTCCATCTTAAATACATAATAACCAGCTCAAGGGCGATAGACACAATGCCCCCAGTCCCTGTCCCATTATTCATAACATCCTATCAATTTCTTTTTAATATTAATAAATATTTATGAAAAACTATAAATTAATGTCCCATCATTATTGTTACTTTTTAACTTCTTAATAATAAAAATTAATATATCTTTTATTTTTGGTCTATCTAATAATTTTTTTTGAATATATTTATCAAAATTTAATTTATTTGATTGATTTATAATGGAAGAAGATTATAATTTAAAAATTAATGTATTGGATGGATTTATAATTAAAAAAATTATAAATTAATGTAATAAAAGTTATTTGTTAATATTTTATTAATTTTATTTAAAATTTTAAAGATTTATTACTTCTTCTATGATTTAGAAGTAGGTTGTCCTCTAATATAATAAAATTGTTTATTTATTCATTTTTTAATATTCATTATGTTTTTATTTTTAAAAATATTTGTTTTAAAAGTTAAATAAAATATATATTAAAAAATTTTTAGAAAAAGTATATAAAAATTTAAAGAGTGAAAAATAAAATTTTAATTTCACATAAAATATTTCAATTAATATATAATCTATTTAACATAATTTATTATAAATATAAAATGTTTTTGTATTCAGGCTCTATGATCCATAATGAATTAAGCAAAGTCTTTCGGTAGAAATCTCACAAGAGAAATTTTTGGCCTTTCAAACCAACAAGTGTGGTTCATCATCACCGGATGATGAACCACACTTGTTGGTTCCAAATGCGCCAAAAATTTCAGTTATAAAAATATTTTTTTAATAAAAAATAGTAAATTTAGTGTGAAGAGGCAGAAGAGTTAGTTAATTTAATAGCAATTTTTAAAGATATTCAAAATTAATGGTGAAAGACCCATGGGGATTTGGATTGACGGTGAATGGGTGTACTGTTAAGACACTCCTTGCGATAGGTCACCGGTTCAAATCCCCCATGGATGCTTAGGTAGTATTATATAGAAAAAAAATAAATAAATAAATAAAATAAAATAAAATAAAATTAATGGTGAAAGAAAATATTGTCCTTAAAAAAAGTTAAAGCAATTTAAAAAAATGATATTATCTTAAAAAAATAAAAAATAAAAATATTATTACTAACTCAAAAATTTCTGATAAATATTTTATAATTAAGATAATTCATAATACATAAACATTATTTTGTTTATATAATTAATCTATATATATTTATTTTTCTTTTACAGTCCTTTGGTGTTCCCGTTTCCCTTACAAGTCTATCATTACGTAGCCTTAACATAAACTTATGGCACTATTAATTTTACTATTACTTTTTTCTCATCTTCATTTTGCCATTTTGTTTAATAATTTCACTTTTACTTTATTCTCGATATGATATGGGCGACAGTGATTCCCAAAAGCAAATGCATATAGAAGTGGTTGTGTGCGACGACAATGAAGATATATTTTTAATTTGTTAGGGCAAACTTTGTGTGGTTTGTAATCGTTGTATTAGCTCTTATCATTACTTTAGTTATTATTTAATTTAAAAATTACAATAAAATATTATTATTATTTTAAATAAAACTATATTAATTATTTTTTATAATTATTAATGTAAATATTTTATTAATATAAATAACAATATTTTCAATAAAATATTCATTATTATTTTTATACTTATTAATGAAAATATGTTTTTAACTTGTTACACCAAACCTTGTGTGGGTTGAACTCGTTGTATTAGCTCTTATCATTACTTCTGGTATTATTTAGTTTTAAATATTATAATAGAATATTATTATCTTTTAAAATAAAATTATATTAATTATTTTTATACTTATTAATGTAAATATTTCTTTTTGTGTAAATCAACATTTTTATATTAATTCATAGAATACATAAGATACAAAATGGTCTGCACACACAGACTAAAGAGAAGTTTCCTTGCCCGTTTACAACGATTATGAGCCGCTAAAACTCTATTTGTCGACCCCAAGGCAAACCATGCAGGGTAGCACAAAGAAGGGCTAGAGACTACAAAACATTGTGCCCTCTCCGACGGCTGGATAGAAAGAAATACGGAGAGCCAGAGGGACATCCTATAACCTAAGCGACCAGTAACCTTGAGACCAGAGACAAAACATGTCAAAACAAGAAGTGCAAACTGAAACTGAAAAGCCATTACAGCTTAAGGATAACATAATCATTGGTTGGAGCACCCGGGTTGGCCGGAGCAGTCGATTTCCCATGCTGAGGAGTGCGCTGAGTGGTCCGTTTCCCCTGACTGGTACCTGTAGCTTCCTCCGAGACCTCCCCCGCAGCTGAGGGATCCTGACGAATGGAGTGTCTAAGGAGACTGATTAGGACACTCATTTTCTGTGAGAGAGTGCCGACTTCCTGAACCAAGGCGTTGAGATTGAAATCTAAGGCGTCCAGTTTCACCGTGTGCTTTGTAGAAATTAGGGAGATAGCTTGATGAGCTTGATTGATGTATTCCCCCTGCATGCTGAGCGCCTTGGCTAGCATAGTTTTCATCCTCCACATCTCAGCCTGAGTGCGCACAAATTGAGTGGTCCGAGTGGTCGCAGTTCCTGGATCTTGAATCCATTCCACTTCCTTCTCCAAATCGTGCTCCTCCAGATGCTCTTCCTCCTTTCAACAATCGCTTCTAGCTCTTCTATCTTGCGCTTTTCTTTTAGGGAGGTCCAGGTTTCATAGGAGTCTCGTGCTTTCTGAAGGTCTCTATTAGCTGAGACATTTCGACTTCCCTCATGAGCCACACTGCTATTGTGGAGCACAGAAACCCTAAGACTACTGAAATCACAACTGTTGCTATGTTGCATGCCGTGGGAAAGCAGAGTGTCGTACTTCTGGTGGGAGGCCTTAGTTATAGTAGATGGTAACCTTGTTTTTCCTAAGGCTTCCCACTTCACCGTCGAATAAGCGCATATCCTTCCATAATAACTGCTGCTCCAATTCACACATTCTTGTTCATGATACGAATCTTTATTATTAACTCTGCCATGCTTGAGCCAATTTGTGGTTTGCCAAGTGTCTTCCTTTGTGATTTGTTGCTGGTGCTGCTCATATTTTTTATTGGATGTGCTCCTTGGTCCTAGCACTTTGTCGTTGTGTGTTAATTCCCACTTCTTCTTTTATACTTCCTGGGTCTACCACCCACTTCTCCTTCTGTCCCTCCGATTAGTTGTCTTCATTTACCTGTTAAGGGGAAATCCTTCGTACCCCTACGCCACTTCTTTTGTTAACTTATGTCTTGTCTCGATAGAAGTGTTCACTTGTTTCGAAGTTCGGTGCATGTGACCTCATGCCAACAGGTGTTCGGGTAGGCTGAGGGATTATCAATTCCATAGTTGGCCAAATGATTTGCCACTACATTCGCCTTTCTTCTCACTGCATGAATAATTATCCCGTCCAGGCATGATAGGTGATCTGCGATAAGTTCTGTAACCTTGGCAAGCCTCCAATGCTTCGTGACCTTACTCGGTTTGGCTCCTGTATACATTCTTCTTGCTGCCGTGATCGCCAGTTGAGAATCCCCTTCCACCACGGTGGCTCCAGCTTTTAGTCGCCTGAGAATTCTCAATCCTTACTCTAGCGCTGCAAATTCCATTTCGTTATTAGTCCCTTCACCCAGCGATTGACTATATATATGTTGAATTTCTCCTTTACTGTCCCTAAGAACACCGCCAATGCCTGCAGGCCCTGGATTTCCCCTAGAGGACCAGTCAAAGTTGAGTTTGAGGAAGCCTGTCGATGGAGGAATCTAGGTATTCATGTTGGTACTTTGTTGATGTTGATGATTTGATGAAAACATGATGGTTCCCATATCAATATCAAATGCTTTCAGAATCCGTAAGTCCAAGATTGAGATGTTCTTGTCCTGTTCTACTTTCCCTTTGGAGATAACTGTTTGTTTAATGTTTTGCAGAATTTTATCTTTTGTAAAGTTTACGCTTCTGGTTTCATTTTGGAATACTTGCCTGTTTCTTTCTTTCCAAACTGTCCATGCTATAAACCCTGGGATAAGTTTCCAAATTGTATTAACCATTTGGGTGTTGGTGAAATTACCTCTCCAATTCTCTATGGTTTCCTGAATTGAATTCCTTACCCTATCTCTCCTCTTAAGAATGGTTTCCATCCAGTTCCAGAGGTTGTTTGCCCATTCACAAGTATTGAGGAGGTGATTCATGGTTTCCTCCTCAATTCCACACATGGGGTAGTGAGATGGGCCTATGAACCCTTTTTTCCTAAGGTTCTCCCATGTAAGCATTTTTCGGTGCATCAGGAGCCAGAGAAAAGTTTTAATCTGCAGCCATAGTTGAGCGTCCCACACTTTGTTGTGCCAAATGACTTTTTCTTCATGCTCAGTACCTTCTATACAGATTCTTGCTTCTTTGAGTGTGAGGTTGCCCCCCTTAAGCTTACCCCAGTGTAATTTGTCGGTCTCCCATGCTCTCCTTATCCTTCTTTTGGCCAACTCTGTTCTCAGCTCTCTTAAACTATTGTTTTCTTCTTCCAAAGGTTTTGTCTCACTGAATATCCACATTCCCCATGCTTGGTCATTTTCATTAAGTTTCCAGTAATGGTTCACTGTTGTTCTCCCTAGCTCCTGGTTTCTTCTTTGGATATCTAAGAATTCAGGGCTTTCCAGCTTAGGGAGTTGTTACCACGCATCTTCCCAGAAAAGGGCAGTCTTTCCGTCTCAAATTTCCCAAAAACTCTGCTCCTGAACTATATGCTGGTTATTTCTCGCCAGGTTCCAAATTGGAGAGCCCTTTGTAGTTTCTTGCATTTGGATTAAATTCTGCAATGTGTGATTGTGAGCATACTTCTCTTTCCAATGTTTGGCCCATGGTAAGTTGGGTTCCTTTGGCCACCTCCACCATAATTTTGCTCCACAGGCACGGTTAACTATGAATGGGTCCTGCAGATTCAACCCTCCCAGATGTTTGGGTTTGCAAAGCTTATCCCATGCCATTAGAGACCATTTCTATTTCCCTGAATTACCCGACCAGAGAAAAGCCCTTTGGATGACCCTCATCTTGTGAAGAACCCCTCTAGGTGTCGGGGGAATGGAAAGCATGTAATGCGGAATGGCCTGGAGGACAGCTTTGGTGAGGACAAGGAAACCTGCCAAGTTAAGGGTTCTGTGTGTCCAATGATGACATCTTTTTTCTAGGTTGGCTAAAAAAATTTCCTAGTGCAATTTCTGCCAGGGCTTGTCAGTCAACGGAATGCCGAGATATCTTGAGGGGAAGTTTCATTTTTTGAAACCTAGGATGGTTGAGAGATGTTTCTGTACTGCTAGGTGCATATTGAAAAAGAAAATATAGGATGTTGTTAGATTAAGCTCCATACTTGAGGCTTTGCTGAAGTGATTAAGAATACTTTTGTATCCCATTGCATCTTTGACAGAGGGCGTGCCATGCAACATTGTGTCATCTACAAATTGTTGATGTGTCATTGCAGGGCTAGTGGGCAAGGGTTGGCATCCTTCAATGATTCCTTCCTCTTTTGCTCTTCTGATTAGTCTGCTTAAACCTTCCATTAAAATCACAAAAAGGAAGGGGTATAAGGGATCCCCTTGCCTCAAACCTCGTGAAGGAGTGAATTGGGCTGTTGGGGCTCCATTGACCAGTATAGGAAATCTTGTGGATTTGATCAAGGCTAGGATCCAGATTATCCATTGTTTAGAAAAACCGAAGGCTTCTAAAATAGCTTTCAAATAGTGCCAGTTTACCTTATCATAAGCCTTTGATAGGTCTAACTGCATCATCATACCTGCTTTCTTCTGTGTTTGAAGAGTGTGAATCATCTCTTGTGCTAGTAAGATATTATCCAAAATCTGTCTCCCCTCTACATAGCCTAATTGCTCTTCCAAAATAATACCTGGAAGAATTGGTTTCATTTGATTGGCAATGACTTTAGAAATAATCTTGTACAGGACATTGCATAGCGCAATTGGATGAAACTTCGACGGAGTGTTAGCTTCCTCCTCCTTTGGAATAAGGGCAAGGAATGTAGAGTTGAGGGATTTGAGGATTGAAGAGGAGCGCTAGGAATCCTCCACTACTTCCCATACCTCTATCTTGACTGTCTCCCAACAAGCTTTGTAAAATTCGATGGAAAATCGATCTGGCCCAAGTGCTTTACCATTTGGCATATCCTTTACGGCCTCTTCCACCTCTTCCAAGGTGATTTCTCGATTTAAAGCTATGTTTTTCTCCTCCGTGATGAGCTTGGGGATGGAAGTTAGAAGTTCCTCAATGGCCTCCTCTCTGTCGATCTCCGGTTCTCGAGCAATTCGGCTGAAATGGGTTATAAGAAGGCTTGAGATTTCCTGATGAGTTTGAACAGAGTTTCCCTGATCATCTTTAAGGCTTAGAATTTTGTTAGCCCCTCTATGGTCAATGGTAGATCTAGGAAAAGATTTTGTGTTCTGTTCGCCTTCCTTAAGCCATTGATTTCAGGACTTTTGCTTCCAAAGCGTTTCCTCCTGTTGGCATCATAACTGCCAGTCCTGCATTAGCTTTTGTTCTTAGTTCATAGTCTCTCGGTCTATATTATCTTGGATCCATCCATCGTGAATTTGTTCCATTTGCTCCTCTAGTTTCTTTTTTTCCTTAAATATATTGCCAAAGACTTCATGATTCCAGACTTTGATTCTAGCTTTGATGTGTTTAAGCTTAGCTTGTAGAAGATACATTTTGGTTCCCCTTATGCCTAATGGTTCTTTCCACCATTGCTTACTTTTCTGAATGAACTCAGGATGAGTGAGCCAAAACTTTTCAAATCTGAAAGGTTTATTTTTGGGTGTGCCTTGGATTGCCACAGTCATTGTTATGGGCCAATGGTCCGACCCTCCACTGGGAAGATGTTCGATTCTACAGTGATCCCTTCCGGGAGAATAGATTCTGTCACTAAAAATCTGTCCAGACAGGAGGCTATTTGCCTTTCACGCCCCCTTTTGTTGTTCCATGTGAAAGTGCCACTCTTGGGGAAGATATCTACTAGTTCGGCCAATCTAATGAAATCTATGAAAGCTTCAGAGTCCCTGTTAAGCATTCTAATACCTCCTCTCTTTTCTATGAGAGAAGTGATCATATTGAAATCACCTCCAAAGATCGCTTTTTCTTGAGGATATCTTAGCTTTAAGTTGGATAAAGTTCTTAGTAATAGTAGTTTGGCCTCTAGTTTTTGAGGGCCATAGACATTGGTGCATAGAAATGTTTCCGAATTCCCTACTATTTGGACTTCTATTGATATGTAAGATTTGGCAGCTTCAAAGGAAATGAGCTGGATGACCTGTGGATTCCACATAATGGCCATGCCTCCCTCCCATCCATTGCTTGTTGTTTCTAAGTAATCCATATGTTTACCCAGTTTTTTGTTGATATTGACCATCATGTTGCTTGAACATTTAGTTTCTTGCACAAACACTATGTCTGGTTGTTCCTTTTGGACCTTCTTATTTAGCAAACACTGTTTTTTTTGGCTATTTATCCCTCTAGCATTCCATGAAAGAAATTTCATTTTAAACAAAGTTTAGGAGGTTAGTGAGAACGCCTCAAGGGCTTTCATCTTACTTGAATTTAAGATTATCTATCCTAGTTCTTGTAATGTGTCATTGTTAGTCCTTCTTCCTCTTTTTTTCCGGTGCTTGGAATTTTATTAATGTAAATACTTCATTAATATAAATAAAAATATTTTTATTGAGAACTGTGAGAGGCATCCATGGCAGTTCTAGGGCACTGTCACCTGACGTCTAACGGTCTGGGCTAAGCCTTCAGGGCTCACCAAGCTTGCTTCGATTCTACCTGCCTAGCTAGCGGTTTACCTGGTGCCCTCCGTTCCCGAGCTCCCCATTTCTCTCGCCAACCGTTACTCCATTTACTGCCGGTTAACTAGGATATGGACGAGGTGGATATCTCAGCATATCCTGATCCCCATGAGGTCAAAAAGCTACATCATCGTGCCATGTCGGGTCCAGGACCATTCGCTGCTACTTGGCGACCTTTGTCAGCCTCAACTTACGCACCGGGTCGACCTGATACATATGTTCCCTATCACTCCTCCTCCGTGCATATCGACGACATCCCCGCGTTGGATTGCCCCCCTCTTTCCTCGGTGACTCTGAACCTATTAGGCTCTTGTCTGCAATCTTCGCCCTCCTTTGATGTGCCGCTCCCTCAGCTCCCCCACGTCTCTGCCCCTTCGAGCTTCCAGTCCATCTCAAGCATCCCTCTTGCAAGGACCATCCCCTTCTCAAACCCTCCACAATCTGGCGACCCTTCAAACCCTGGTGGCCCTAACCCTAACCCTAGCACCCCCATTCGCTTAGGATGTTTCATCTCCCCGATTCCCACTCCTAAATCCACTCCAACAACCCCTCAGACTATGAACTAAGGTATTCGTGGCTTTCTTAAGGATTATCCGACGGCTTGCCGAACAAACAAACTCAAGAAAGGTTGATGCCTTAGGGTTGGGGACAGAGATATTAACCTCGCACTGGGTGAAGATCTCTTGATGGGAGAAGTGGATGACACAACCAAGAAGGTCTTGGTCAGCTGTGTTTGTAGGCGTAACTATACCGTTGAGAGGCTCTGACTTTGGAATGAGGAAATTTGGGGCACCTTACTAAAAGATCTTCCCATCATTTATGTACTAGCATGAGGTTGGTTTGCCCTCCACTTTCACCGGGAGGTATACACAGCCTAGATATTATCCTGGTTCTGGCACATTGAACTTGCACCTGTGCTGCTAAAGAGATGGGATCCTCTGTTTGATCCTAAGAGGGAACAATTAGGTGCAGGGCCGATCTGGGTTCGTTTTCCAAGCCTACCATTGCAATATTGGACCCCTACTATATTCAAGCGCATTGGAAATTTGCTGGGTACCTACTTGGATCACGATCAATCATTTGAAACATTGGGGATCATGAGTATGGTTCGCATACTGGTACACCTGGACACTAGGGCAGGGCTGGAGGAAAATATCACCCTGCATTAGTGTCATTTCTCGTGTTGGAAAAATCTGGACTATGAAGGAGTGCCATTCCAGTGTAGGCACTGCCATAAGGTCAAACATCTATACAAAGATTGCCCTCTACTCTCGACTGCTAATCTAGCTTCTACTAAGGGTACGAAGCACCACCAGATAGAGGAACTGATGGCGGATGAGCAGCCCACAGATCCGGATCGTCCAAAGGATGTTGCTGGGAACACTGTACAGACATCCAGTGCCTCCCAGATGTCGCTTTCTTCCCCACCTATGATTAGATCTCAGTCTACTATGGAAGATGCTCCTACATCGAGTACTGTCTCTCCCCCATGCTCCTCTGCTCTTCATTTTAATCATTTAATTGTCTCTTTGGTAGCATCTGCATCCTCCTCATGTTTATTCACTTCTCCCATTACTTGTTCGATTGAGCCTCTGTCACCTATCTTCACTACCACTTCATCGATTATCCTTGGACAGAAAGGCCTGAATCTACCATACCCCCCCTCAAACTCTAGCTCACACTCCTACAACCTCCACCCCCGACAACAGACTATCCTTGATGTGTTGGGCTTTGGTATTACACCCTCTAATACAGATCATAAGCCCACTAGAGGCCGACCATCCAAAATAGCCAAAGCCATAAAAATAGTTGGGGATGATGTTGCCCAGGGTTGACAGAATACCATTATTTGGGTGCTTAGAGTAACAGACACCCTAGCTAATTTTCCCCAATGAAATGGCTCTCCTTCAACTACAGGAGCTTGGCGAGCCCCTAAAAAAAATTAGCTCTCAAGAGACTCTTGAGCAATGAGCCCTGTGACATTATTTTCCTTCAGGAGACCTTGGGGTCTTCTGAGCTGATTGTCAGGACCCTTCTTGGTATCATGCCTAGGTGTCACTTTCAAGCCCTGGATGCTGCAGGGCGGTTTGGGGGCCTTGCTCTTGGGATCAATCCTCATTCCATCAGGGTGATTTCATCATGGGGCGGTTAAGGCTTCCTTGGTATGGATCTATTTTCGGCTGAACTTGGCAAACAGATCCATACCATGAACATATATGCCCCCTATCAACATAGACTGGCCTTCTGGCAATGGATTCTAGATAACCCGTTGACTAATCAATCAACTATATTAAGGGGTGATCTCAATTTTTCCATAGGACACGAAGAATCCTGGGGTCATCACTCACAGCGCGATCCACTCTCGGATCAGCTGAGCTCTCTCTTGGAACATTATGGTCTTATTGTTGTACCTATGAATAAGAAGATGCCTACTTGGCATAATAGACGGACTGGAAAAGCAGCCCTAGGGTGAAGAATTGATCGATATCTCATCCATGAATACCTTCTTGTCACCCTTACAAACTACAGACAA
>APFE031499266.1:0-10111 GCA_000404065.3 Pinus taeda
AACTGTTGGTTGGGCCAACAGTCCGTGGAGGTTTCATAGTCTTCGTAACTGATAATTACTTCTAATCATATTCATTCACTTGTATTTACTTTTATCATTAAGCAATTACACAAAAGATCTTTAATAGTAGAACAGTAGAATCATAAAGAGATAACCAAACAAGAACATAAGATTTTTACCATGGGGAAACCACTTGGGGAAAAACGCAACAACCTTTTTTCTATAGAGAAATTGTTCAAGTCAACAGAGATACATCTAAGTCAAACAAAATTCAAACTTACAGCCCTGGTCACACTTAGTCAAACTGCCTACTAAACAAGACAATCTGCTACTCGACAAATTCGACCTTCTTCTACTCTCAGGAAAGGCTCAGTTTTGTTGCCCAGGGAAGCTCATAAACTCTACCACAAATTCGTTCTTTTATTTGCCTCAGATTTATCTTCTTTTCTTGCCTCATATTTAACTTCTTCTCAGCCTCATATGCGACTTCTTTTTTGCCTCAGATTTGACTTCTTGTTTTGCTTAGAGCCTGAGTTACTTGCTTAAGGAGGAGGACGAAATGGTGTATATATAGTGTCTTGAGAGGCAGAATGGGTGCCTCTAGAAGCTTGGCCAACTTGTCGTGTAGGAGGGCCAATCAGGCCATCTTCGTGTGAAAATTTCTAACTAGAAATCCAACTGCAATGACTGATATTATTTCTTCTACTTATTAATTCATAAATAAGTTATTCACAGTGTTTCTACAACAAATATCGAAATAAATTCTACTGCAGCCTTCACAATTCAAATACACAAAAGTAAATGTAAAGAAAAATACTAGTACAAGTACAATCTTAATTACACAGTGATTTTTGGACAATTGTCCCTAGAAAAACCCAATGTGGGAAAACCGGTGTAGCAGATGAGGGTTTCTTTATTAATCTTCAGCAAAACCTCATGTACAAGATACAACCAGCAGAATGGAAGAGGAATTTTTGGGAGAAATTTTACAGACAATTTTCTCACGCTTCATAGTGAAATTCTGACTTTGGAGAGGACCTGCTGCCCTCACTGCATCACCTTCTGCGCAGTCCCAACGTCACTACCTTTGCGTTGTCCCTCCTCTGCTCTCCATCTTCTCTCTGCTTTGTGTTGATTTGTGGTAGCATCGGATGTGCTCTAGCCATGAAAATTGGTGGAGAGGCTAAGGCACATAATATTTCCAAGACCCAGAAATGGCTTGGGGAAATTCCACCCAATTGGAGAGATATTAAAATAATTAATATTTTTAATGGATTCATAAGTCTAAACTTAGGAAAATTAAAATATTAATGGGTATTAATATAAAACTGGGTTAGAATATTCTACATGACATGGATCAAGCCAAATCTAACCTTAGCTATTGATTAGAGACTTAATCTCGACCGTTGAAGACTCAATAGGAAAAGTATAAGAGGAGGCTTGAGGGTCAGTTGGAGATACACCAAAATTGATCAGTGAGTTCGATTTTCTGGAGCGAGGTTTGTTGAGAAAATTCGAACAAGTGATCTGTTGTAGTGAGGGGCAATGAGTACATAGCAAAGAGGCAGAGATAGTGCCAGAGGGTCAGCACAATGACCAAAGAGGCTAACGCAGAGGCAGCTAGAGCTAGCAAGGTTAGCTAGAGGTACGCAGAGGCAACAGAAGCTACACAAAGGCAACAGAAGCTACGCAGAGGCATCTAGTGATTGTGCAGAGGCTGAGGAGCCTATGTGGGTGATGCAGAAGACCAGAGATCTGACATAAAGGGCCAAAGTGTTGACGTAGAGGCTTTAGGGGTTGATCTGAGGCTAGTAGGGCTAACGCAGAGCCTAGGAGAAGCGCTGGAAGGATTTTCGTGGGGCAAACTTGTTAAGTTATGGTATGTTCTATGCTTAGAGAAATTTACTTTTCTTTCTTATTACTATTCATAGATTAGCAATCACATGTGCATAAGTAAAGTGCAGATAGAACATTAAACGGTCAACAGAAAACAAGCCAAGACAAGAAACACAAGATGTTGACGGCTAGCCAGGGACAAACCCCACGATGTGTGGGGAAACCCTTTGATTAAATATTCTTTTATCTTCAATAATTCAGCAGAGAGAAATAGTACAATAAATCTTATTTATATCAGCAGTAGCAAACCCTAGATCAGTAACATCAGCATTAGCGGCTTCATCATCAAAACTAGGGTAGTCGATATCTCGCAAACTGACTGTCGGATCAGCTTGATTCCACCACCAAAAAATGTAGCCTTCAGAGGAGGTCCAGATGAACCTACAACTCAGTTGAGAGGAGGAGATCTGATGGTCAACACTAGTCAAACTTTGGATCTGCAGTTGCAACTTCAGGTTCGGAAACTTCCTTCCACATGTGTGAGAGAGAGTTTCTTTTCTGCGCAATAGAGACGAGCCTCTTTTCTGCGAAGAGAGAGAGAGAGAGATGTGATGAGATGAGTGATTGCAAATGAGGAAAAGTCCTCCTGTATTTATACACAATTGTTGATGTTTGAATAGATGCGACTGTTGGGCTTCTAAGCCTACATGAGTTGTAGGTCGACTTGATAATAATTCCATAATCAAAATAAATTCATATCTCCATAAATACTTATCGGAATCGGATGATTTTTAGATCAACCCTACACCTCTCGACGAGAGGAATCTAATAAAAATATTATGAGCCATGAATAAGATGACCCACATGAAGTTTGGCCCTAGTTGCCAATTTTAACACTCCCTTTCAACTAGGGAGAACTTCATCTGCAATCTCTCTGTCAATCGCTACTATTCATCCATCAAATGCATTGCCCTGTACAGCCAGACCCTTGCCCTGATCTGCTCTATTCTGCCTGTTCTGCTTTGTCTTGTTCTACCTTGTATTGATCTGTACTGCTCTGCTTTGTTCTGCTCTACTTTGCTTTGTTCTGTTCTACTCTACTTTTGTCTGAATTATGAAGAAGAAGAAATGATCAAGGATGTATCATATTGACTCAAAGTTAGTCTCAGAGTATGTACCACTAGTCCCAAACCAGTCTCAACCAACCCGAAGTCAGCGTCACAGTGAGTAAAACTCCTACCACTGGTCCCAGACCAATATCATCCTCCACTGACTCAAAGTCAGTCTTAGAGTGCATACCACCAGTCTCAACCAACCCTAAGTCAGCGTCATAGTAGGTACCACTCCTACCACTGGTCCTAGACCAATATCGCAGTCTCAGAGAGTGTACCACTGGTCCTAGACCAATCTCAACTGACCCAAAGTCAGCGTCATAGTATGTACCACTCTCACTGACCCTAGACAAGTACTGCACTGACCTGAGGTTAGTCTAAGAGTATGTACCACTGGTCCCAGATCAATGAAGGTCATCCTAGCATAGGGAGTACGGTAGATACAACGATGTGTCCATCAATACTACTATGGTCCCTAACTTCATTTCCCTGCTCATTGATCAAATGAGAGGTACTTCTCATGATTCCCAGACTGCATGGGTAGGATGCCTTGACAGGAGAAATTAATCAATCCCATCCTCATAGGAGAACTAATCATCCTGCTACACAATCGCCATGGAGAACACATCATCCAAGCCTCACAGGAGAACCAATCATCCTGCTACAGAGTCGTCATGGAGAACACATCATCCATACCTCACAGGAGAACCAATCATCCTGCTACATAGTCGTCGTGGAGAACAAATCATCCAGACCTCACAGGAGAACCAATCATCCTGCTACATAATCACCACGGGGTGTACATGTACACCACGAGGGGATAGTGAATCACCCTGTGGTCATATGTTGCTCCAAGAAGTACCTCACAACCCCCCGGAGCTCCTAGAGCTCAATGCATCATACAGGACCCTCATCAGAGGGTCTTTGAACAACATAAAATTGTTCTCAGAAAGTCAGGAATTTTACTTTCCTAGGGGCTTTGTCAGAATGTCGGCAACCTGTTCATCTGTACTGATATGTTGGAGCCTGATAGCTCCCCGCTGCACCATATCTCGAATATAGTGATACTTGATATCGATATGCTTGGAGCGATCATGAAATACGGGATTCTCTGACAGACGAATCCCACTCTGGTTGTCACATAGGATCACGGTGGTATCCAATGTAAATCCAAACAACTGACTGAAAAGCTTTTGCAACCAGACTGCCTTACAAGAGGCCATGCTAGCAGTAATATACTTTGCTTCGACGATGCTCAAAGCCACCGACTTCTGCTTCCTTCTCATCCAGGATATCGAAGCAGATCCCAAAGAGGAGCAGCACCTGGAAGTGCTCTTACGGTCCTCCACATTGCCTGCCCAATCAGCATCAGTGTATCCAAGTAGTCTCACATCTTTGGCAGTGTATCTTAACCCATAAGTGAGTGTGCCACGAAGATATCTCAACAGATTCTTGTCACCAATCCAATGTATGTGGTGAGGTTCAACCATATTTTGACTCAACGTGTTGACTGCGAAGCATATATTTCGACAGGAGTTCACTAAGAACATGAATGCTCCGATGAGTTGTCGATACTGAGTGGCATTTCGTAAAACAGGTCTAGCAAGACTACCGCTTAACTTCTTGAAGTCAAGCTCCGTCGGGGTAGTTACAGGCTTGCAGTCCACCATACCAAATCTTTCTAGAATCTTCACCACATATTTTCCTTGAGATAGGAAAATTTCCCTTGGCTTCTACCACACTTCAAGTCCTAGGTCCTTCATTTCAAATTCAGAAGCCAACTCCCTCTTACATTTGTGAATGAGAGGGTTTGTGAATGAGAGGGTCTGCACCTGTTAAAAAGAGGTCATCCACATACAACACCAGTATGAGAGGCTTGTCATCTTCAACCTTAAGGTAAAAGTTAGCATCAGTTTCACTCCTAATGAATCCCAGCTTCATCAAGTAGCTATCAATCCTCTCATACCATGCTCGGGGTGCTTGCTTTAGCCCATAGAGAGCCTTCAACCTGCATACATGAGATTTTCGATCATAAATCTCAAATCCTCCGGGTTGCTCGACGTAGACCTCTTCTTTGATCAAACCATGTAAGAATGCAGTCTTGACATCCATTTGATGTAGGTTCCATCTTTGTGAAGCCGCAAGGGCTATGATCGAGCGAAGGGTCGTATATCTGGCAACAAGTGCAAATATCTCATCATAGTCTATACCTTCCTTCTGGGAGAAACCACGAGCAACAATATGAGCCTTATACTTTTCCGCACTTCCATTTGCTGCATGCTTTATCTTGTAAAGCCATTTAGAAGTGACAATTGTCTTGTCCTGGGGTCTGGGAACTATTTCCCAAACGTCATTCTTTATAATAGACTCATATTCTTCGGTCATAGCATCCTTCCATACTTGATGCTTGACGGTATCTGAGAATGATGAAGGCTTATTTTGTATGATCGTGCTCATGATGGTTAGGTATCCCTGATACCAGTTAGGTTTCTTACTTTCACGGAAGGTTCCTTGGGGTGCAACATGTCCTTCAACATCATCAAGTAGCCCCCTAATCCATGTAGGCCTCTTCCTAGAAGAGGAAGGCTCAGGTGTATAAATAGGATCCATAGGTTCCTCCACATCAGGAATTGTTACATCATCTACCCATAGAAACTTCGGAAGTCTTTGATCATGGAGCATGGCACAGACAGCTTCCACAATCGTACGGTTCTTCTCTGAACCTGCAAGCTCCCTCTAAAACTCGACTCCCTCTGAGCTTCTAGAACATGGACCTTCTTCTCTAGAACTTGTACCTTCTCCTGTAAAGCTTGCAACCAGGCCTGGAATTTGATGTCTTGTAAGATGTATTTTGGGTTTCAAGATGTATTTGACTGCAAGCTAAAAATTTAACCCGTCAAATATGAGGTCTCTTTTATATCTGCAACCTGTCAGAATGACGTCTGATTTCAAATTTAAACCGTCAAAAAGTATAATACCAATACCATTTAAGTTATTTTCCACTTAGCGTAAGTTTAAATACAAGTAATTGGCTGCACTCTCAATCTCTCCAGCCTACCCGTATTAAATCCACAACTCTGCCATAAAGCATAATTGCATTGAATATTTATCACTGGGAATTCAGGTTTCCAACAATTGTTCTCCGCTCTCAAGCTCTATAACTGGGAATACTCATAAAATTTTTGGTAAAATATTTTTATTTTTTGAAACCGAATGCAATTGACTTTTATCTATACAATTCACGTTAATTTGTTGTATAATGCAATGTCGTATAACACCCATAATTATTTCTAGTTAGAGTTTGTGTGTTTATAACTAAATTGGTTAAGGGTTCAAACTTTGTACAATCCTAATAACCAAATTGTTATCTCAACTAAAAACTTTCTGGAATAATCTTTTAAAAAGACTCCATATGATTATAAGGTTTTAAAATGATTATTATATAATAATATGATTGATTGCATATATCAAATTCCAAATTTGATATGTTATTTATTTGTGTGAACTTGTCATGTGCATTTTGAAACTTCAGATATTCAAATTTAAATGGATTGAGGTAGCATTCATACTAATAGTATTGAATCCACACAAACTTTAAATTTATTGACATAAGTGTATCTATGCACTTCACACTTCCTCAAGAGTTGAGAGGCCATCCTAATCCCACTGGCATGCCCAACCAGGGTTTAAAATGTCTATAGTTTACATCGTTTCTGTTAGTGCAATAAAGCACTGAAGTATTTTGAAATGTTTTTGACTTGTTAAAGAAATGCTAGGACTTACTCCCAATGTGATTGTTGAGGGTGTATGTTTGATTGAGGCGGCTAGTTTTTATGAGTTTTATGAATGTACATTGTGTATTTTTTAAAATAATTTAATTGTTTTTTTAGGTTTAATGTTGATTTAATTAGTTGTAATATATTTTAGGTTGTTTTATAAATTAATTGTTTTAATGGTTAAATGAAATTGAAGTTCAATTTAATATAATTATAACACATAACTTTTAAATAAGTAGTAAGGATTAGTTGTTTTGCTTATATTTTCAAAAGTCTGAAGAATTTATAATGCTTTGTATGAATAAAAATAAAAAATAAAAATTATGGATAGACTAATAATAAATTATGGATGTCTCATATCTTTTAGTCAAAAGCATTAAGTATGAGTCTTAGTAGTTTTTTTCTTTCTCAATTCTCTCTCTCTCTCTCTCACACATATATATACTAAATTAAAATCATATAAAATTTAAAGATATAAAAATTAATGGAATTAAGGTCTAATTATTTTTCATTATATAAGTAAAATGTTATCATATGAATAACAAAATCTATATCCTTAAATCCACTTTGCAAATTGAAATAATTTTTAATGTCAAATATTTTATAACATAAAATAAATCTGAGAATGAAATAACTTATTCTTTTAATTTGAAAATAAGAGACTATATGATTAAAAAGAGAGAGAATTAAACAAAAGGTATTACTATGAAATAAAATTGCAAGAATTAACACGTTTATGCTAACTTAGGAAAAACAAGGCACTTTTAGAGGAAGATTAATGAAAATTGAGATGCAAAAGTAGTTGAAAGAGAGTTTCAAGATAAAGGGAGGTTGGCATTCGCAAATTTGTGTAGAACGTAAAATGAAGGGCATGAAAAATACAAAAACGTCAACAAATTTCCTTTGACAGGCAGAGAGGATTTGAAATTCCAGGCCTGCCTGCAACTACACTTGTTTCTATTAACTTGTACCTGGTCCTCCTCCTTCTTCTTCCCATGATCCATAGGCTTGCCTATTAGCCTATACAGACCATGCCCTCTAACTCTTTTAACAACACATGCAAAGCTAGAGCCTCTGGTCCTGAGTCTTGCCTCCCCACTCTAGAACAAGACCTCAAACCCCTTTTGCTTGATTGCTGAGACAAGCATCACGCTATATCTAAGTCATGGTACAAATAATACATTCTAGACTTATATCACCTGTCCTTACTCCATTTCTAATGGCACAACTCCCGATCCTCGGATCTCCTTCTAACTCTTGTCGCCCACCACCATGTGCAACTTCGAGTCAACTAGAGTCTTAAATACATCATGTGATCTTGTCATATGCTTCAATGCTCCATTGTCCACGTACCATGCAGCCTCATCAATGGTACCCTACAAGAAATGAGAGATCAATGCAAATTCCTCCTTCTTCAATCTCCTTGAGAGATTATATATTTTGGCAGAAGTGGCAACACCGACGACCTTCTTCCCCTTCTTCCTCTCGTCATCTCCCATCCTCTTCTTCATTGGACATCTCATAAAAAAATGACCCATCTCACCATAGTGGAAACACTTCATCTTACTCAAGTCCTTCCTCTACTTGTCCTTCATTCTTGCTAGAAGTGCCACATCATCATCTAAAACCTTTTACTTCAGATGAAAATTCTCTCTAGCTATGATCCCCTTGATGAAGGGCTTATATTCCTCAGTGAACCCTTTCAAAGCAATCCTCACCATATCAAAATCTAAAATAGTCACACCGACAGTATCAAGCTCATCTTTGACCTGAGACAACCTTGTCATATATGAAGTCACTCCACCCTGCATCATATTGGCAGACTTCAACTTATCCTCCAATACCAGGACTCGGTTCTCATTCTTATTCTAGAACAAAATCTTAAGAGCCATCCACATCTCATGCGCAAGGTTCTACTAGGAAAAATGAGGTATTAAGGAGTCCTTCACACCATCTAGGATGATCAATCTCGCCTTCCTATCTAATTCTTCATACATTTCCAGCTCCTTATGGTCATTTGGCTTCTTGATGGCTTTCTCAACAAACTTCTAGATCCTGTTGTCCTGCAAGACCAACTTTTTCCTTTCCTTCCATGGACTATAATTGGACAAACCTTCCAACTTGTCCTCATATTGGAGACCAACTTGTAGCTTTGACATTGTAGTGATCCCTTCACCTATAATGTGACCAGATCCCTCTTAAGTTGTATTTCATTGTGCACACTTTAATTCACTATCTCTTCAAAGTATCTCAAACACCCTATGATACCATGTTATTTTTCCACGATTCTAGTGTCTAAGATAGAATCTTAGATTACATACGCTACCAAATCAAGAATCACAATGAAGCTACTTTGCAAAATGGAATATAAACAACAACAAATCTACTAATGCACAAAATATACACAAATTTTTACACAAATATGTACAATAACCAAATATTTGTTATATTAATGCAACTGAATAATACAATGGTCTAGGGCTCCCGCACCAGGGATAATGGCACTCAAATATCCAATGGTACAATAATATAAATACAAGATAATCTGACGGTCTAGATGATGTAGCGCATGATCACAACTTATTTTTCATATCATGTACACCTACGGGTCCTTCACTCCCAATTCATAGGACCTGCCTCTACCAATGCTACAAGTCCATCTAGCCACTAAATCTTGGTTATCTAATTTCTTTCACATTAATCGTTTTTCCATCAATGTATCAACACATTGAGACTCTTATTGAATGTTTCACAACTCCATTTGTAAGAAACTCATAACTACCCGCTGCTGCTCCTCAGCTACTCAGGCTCTTCTTCCCACTATTGTCTTCTTGTGTTTCTCTAATGAAGAATAACATAGGGATGGAGAGTTTCTACCTATCACCATCAAATATCACTTCTCTAATGATGAACACGGGTTGTCAACTTCACTCCTCTAGCTGGCCAAACCTTGACCTTCAAGCTGCCTCCTCCGGTAGCCTCCTTTATCCATCAAGGAGATACTTAAGCTACCCACACTTCACCCAACTCATAGTTGTCCAACTTCCCTCTTGTCCACTTCTATAAGGATACTCTTAGACCCTTTCTTGTTTCCCTCTAACAATCCAGAAGGATTCCAATACATCTTTCCAAACTTGGACCTATCCAACTAGCAATCAGTCAACCTCAAACACTTCATTCACATACCTTAGGTCTGGTGTCTCAGTGCTGCAACTCTGTGATTTGGTTAGGGAACAACTATAGTCCACATCAAGCCTTCTAAATTGCATCATATGCCTCTCTACACCTATGGCCTCCTCATTCCCTGCTCCTCCTTCCTTTGTTGGCTATTAGAGCTAGTATCCACCCACAGTTAAGCCTTTCAGCCCTCTCAACTCAATCATCGAG